>AP028447.1:8160015-8229300 GCA_036509395.1 Antheraea yamamai
TATCCATTGCCCCGCTTCTCCATGGCAAAAAATTACACATCCTTGAACGCGTTGTACTTTTAAAAATGGGATTTCTAAATGAAAATATCATGATGATTTCATCTGTATATCTATGTACATATAATAAGTATGTATTATAAAGCTATTATCATTACATAGTATAAAACAAAGTCCCCCACCGCGTCTGTCTGTCTGTCTGTTTGCGATAAACTCAAAAAGTACTGAACGGATTTTCATGCGGTTTTCACCAGTGGATACAGTGATTCATGGGGAAGGTTTTAGTGTATAATTTGTCAAGTTTTTTTTATAGTCAGGGCGGGACAGCGTCTGCCGGGCCCGCTAGTAAAATTATATATATAAAACTGGTCGGTTTGTTTCTTTAGTTGGTTAAACGAGCTATCTCAAGAACTACTGGTCCGATCTGAAAAAATATTTCAGTGTTAGATAGCTCATTTATCGAGGAAGGCTATATATCATTACATTAAGACCAACCGGAGTGGATCGCTAATGTAGAACGTTTCAAAATCGTTTATTTTTCCTTTTGAGAGTTTCAGCTGCGTGTTAGCGATAGCTCAAGGTAACTATTCCACGCAGACGAAGTCGCGGGCAGAAGCTAGTTCTTAAATAAATACCAAGTGTCTAAGAAGTAAAACAAATATGATATAGCTTTCGACCGCGGCTGCACTCGCGTTTATGTAACTTCGATGTATCAATTGGTAACAGTAGGTACTCTTTTTCTAAATGAAAAGGACTCTTTTCTGTACATATGATAACATGTATACAAAATTTCAAAACGAACAGTTGTCAAACCGTAACAGAAACAGATAAACTCACATTCGCATCTATAATAAGTTAGAATGCATTACTTATTTACGTACATACGTAAATTTCCAACAATTTAAATACTAGAAACAGCAACAAATTGGTCATTTCATGTTTCAGGCTCAGTAAGACCAAAAACAGTTTTTTATAACTAAATCCCAAAGCACATTACAGATTTGTCGGACAGAGAGTTCGAGCACCATGTCACGCTGGTTTTAATGTCTAAATGCTATTATAGACTGGATCGATATGTGAACGATGGTGACGTCTGGAAATGACGGCCCTCTCTGTGCATCCACTGAAATATCCACGAATGTATGTTTGCCCGTGTTCTGTAAAAATATATAACATGAAGAGATAAACCAGATCGAGTTTCTTGCCGGTTCCTCTCGATGGCTGGGTGGTTTTCCGAACCGGTGATAGCTTTGACCTAAATTTAATAAAGTATTGTTATTTTGATTTGATATATCTAAAGCGAATAGAATAATGGTCGGAGTTAACATTTATGGAGCTCTTTAGTAGGGGTCTCCTTAGCTTGGTTTCTAAAATGATACCGATGGGAAATGTAATCGCATATACTGCATTAATTCAAGAATATTATCAGATTACTTGTTTTCTCGGACATTTTCTTTCATACGAACGCTGCCCTGACAGTTATATACGTACGTATACAACAAAAAAGGCATTAGCGAAATAAATGTGCAGCCGTCATGAAGTGACGAGCTTACGTACATACAATTTCTTTTTATTCATATAAATTACAAAATTATCTCTACATCGATCACCATCCACAATATATGTAAAAAAAATAAACAATGAAAACACGTCAGTTCGTTAGGAAACGTTACGCGAATTTATACAAAATAAACTTAAAGATCGAAGACCGTAGAGAACTTGGCAATTAGATATTACACACGTTGAGTAACTATGAAGTAAGTGCGTGATGCGTGGAAAATTAACCTTGCATGTGCGATCCACCTGCTGAATCTTTGTATTACGACAATCAATGTCTATTGATTCCACGTCGAAGCAATTTTAAAAGGCCATCGTTGCATGGTTTAAACTGTTACTATATATAGCAAAATATCTTATAACGGCTTACGGCCGGATAATCGAGTTTCTACTGTATGTCAAAACAATATCAAATGTAGTGTAAAAAGTTTAAATAAGAAAAAAAAGCCCTTTTTCACTTGAAGGCAATCAATTTTATTGATTAAAAAATATTTATATATACATATATATATTTTTTGTGCCAGGAACCATCTGAAGCGTCTCCAGAACACGCTACAAAGTTATTAGCAAAATCTGATCAGTAGTTTCGGCATGCATAGAGGACAAACATACAAACATTGATTTTTATTTTATATATAAAGACTAGCTGACCCGCGCAATTTCGTCTGGGCCAAATCGGTTACTACCGGTTCGGAGTGTATTACGAAATGTGAAAATCTTAAAAAAAAACCTAGAACCCGATTGTAACCTACGTGGTCCAATTGTAAAATTTGTTTTATAAAAAAACAAAAATATTTTTTGGCTGATATATTAAACTTAGATGGAAACGATATGGTGTCGCAGAATTTAAAGGTAATAGTAATGAATATTTTTTCCATAGATTTTATTCCTATATTTCAAACGGACGTTCAGGCAGCACACGCCATATTATAAAATTAGTTTCTACCCGCCACTTCGTCAGCGTGAAATAGTTACTTTGCGCTAAAGCTTACTTTAAACGTGTTTGTGTAGCTGCCAAAGCAAAATTTTTAGGAAATAAAGTACTTGAGTCTAGTAATAAGACCAAGACTGTCTGGTATATTATAAATAAAGAATTAGGGAAAAATAAAAGAAATGATAATACGCATAATCTAGATGTTGATGGAGTACTAATTTCAAACAGTTCAGAGGTAGTGACTGTTTTCCAAGATTATTTCACAAATATACCTCTACAGGTAACAAAAAATATTAATTCATCAGCCCATGGTGCCGTATCATTATTAAAAAGTCTGAGGGCACCTGCAAAGTCTAAATTTAATTTTACATCTATTAGTGCAGGTGAAATAATAAGGACTTTTAAACTTTTAAATTTGAAACATACTGAAGACATATGGGGAATGTCGGTAATGGTAGTGCAGTCCTTAATTATCAATATTTCACCATATTTAGGTAACATATTTAATAAGTGTATAGCACAAGGAACCTTCCCCAATCTAATGAAAATAAGTAAAGTAGTTCCTTTATTTAAATCAGGCTGTAGAAATAGTCTTGGAAATTATAGACCAATTTCTGTACTTCCGTCGCTAAGCAAAATTTTTGAGAAGATTATGCTTAAGCAATTAGTAGGATATTTTAAAGCGCAAGAGATTCTGGATGATCGACAGTTTGGCTTCACAAAATCAAAATCGACTACTGACGCTGGTGCAACGCTTTTAAGTAATATATTACGGGCTTGGGAAGGATCGCAGGATGCAATTGGTGTGTTTTGTGATCTATCTAAGGCCTTTGACTGCGGTGACCATAGTACCCTCATTCTGAAATTAAAACATTACGGTGTTTGTGGAGTCTCTCTCGATCTTCTTGTCTCCTATTTAAAAGATCGCTGTCATAAAGTTAGTATAGACGGGGCAACGTCTGCGGGATCCTTGACTCAAATTGGCGTTCCACAGGGTTCCATTTTAGGGCCGTTTTTGTTTCTCGTATATATAAATGATCTGCCGCTAGTGGTTGATAACTGTGCAGATGTAGTTCTTTTCGCGGATGACACTTCGCTTATATTTCAGGTAAAAAGAATAGATTCCGAGTTTACGTATCTAAGCAGTATTTTAAATAAAATTTCCGATTGGTTTGCATTAAATAATTTATTGCTAAACGCAGCCAAAACAAAGTGCATAAGATTTACCTTACCTAATGTTCCACCAACTGATAGTAAAATCGAGATCCAAGGGAATCTAGTTGGCTTAGTTGACAATACTGTGTTCCTGGGTATCACACTTGAGTCTAAATTACAATGGGGTCCTCATATAAAAAAAATGGCTGGAAGATTAAGTTCTGCTGCGTTCGCCATTCGAAAAATTCGCCAGCTAACAAATATTGCCACTGCTAGGTTGGTCTACTTCGCTTACTTCCATAGCTTAATGTCTTATGGCATTTTGTTGTGGGGGGCCGCAGCTGAGGTAGACACCATATTCCTACTACAAAAACGGGCAGTTCGAGCAATCTATGTTTTGGGACCTCGTGAATCATTAAAGACTAAGTTTCAGGAATTCGGTATTTTAACTCTGCCCTCTCAATATATTCTTGAGAATTTGATGTACGTACGGAAAAACTTAGATAATCTAGATTTAGTAAAAGACCGACATAATGTAAATACCAGAAACCATAACAAACTGGTCACTCCATGTTTCAGGCTTACTAAGACCAGTAACAGTTTTTTAGGTAATAGTGTTAGATTTTATAACAAAGTCCCAAAACACATTACCGATTTGCCGGATAGTAGGTTCAAGTGTTATGTCAAGCGGGTCTTAATACATAAAGGTTATTACAGGGTGGATCAGTATGTGAACGATAGCGACGTCTGGAAGTGACGCCTCTCTCTGTGCAACCACTAAGAACGAATGTAGCTTTATGTGTCTATTGGTGTATTAATAAAAAAAAAATATGTTAGTTATTATGAAAAGATAAACCAGATCGAGTTTCTTGCCGGTTCTTCTCGATGACTGGGTTGTTTTCCGAACCGGTGGTAGTTTTGTCGTTCATAAGTGCCTTCTCAGGGCCTAAATTGAATAAAGAGTATTTTGATTTTGATTTTTAACTCGCGACTTCGTTTACGTAGAAGGTGATTTTTTTTATTAATAAAATATTTAATATAAATAACTTATGTAAATAATAAAATAAAATATTTTTAAATACGTACTTTAACCCCGATTTTGAAACATTCATTGGTGCTCCGCTCCTATTGGTCTTAGTGTGATAATATATAGCCTACAGCCTTTCTCGATTAATGAGCTATCTAACGCTGAAAGAATGTTTCAAATCGGACCAGTACTTCCTGACATTAGCGCGTTCAAGCAAACAAACTCTGCAGTTTTATAATATTAGTATAGATTAGTGATTTTTGTCTACTTCAATTAGAAATGTGATAGTAAAAATATACATTTATTAGGCAGAGACAAAACATTCAAGCACATATTTCTTCTCTGTTTCTCAGAGATTTTAATTATTTAGTTTTGAAACCCTCTTATTTGAGGACTTTGAAATGACTTTGAAAAAATAAATCGGCGACCGTTTTAGTGACGGAAAAGTGGTGACGGTAAACACTGTGTCGGCTAGAGTGTTGGAAACACGGGTTCTCGTCCGATCACCGAAGCTAAGCAACGTCGGGCTCGGTCAGTACTTGGATGGGTACTTCCCGCCTGGGAACACGGTGTGGTGTTGGCTTTTTGTTGTATTTTTTTTTTGTTACTGTAATACAAAAACTTCGCTTCCATCGTGTGTCTTTACGACACACTTTCTTTTTTATTTGTATGTTATGTTGCATAGAGTTTCTTCTCTGTTAAGGTTAAAAAAAATCACTACTAATCGTTTAAAAATCACGTTGTGATTTCATAATTATATTTGTATTAAATAAAATGAATATATATATATATGTTATACGATTTATACTTGTTCTACCTTTGCCAATTATATGTCTTGTATTATTATTAACAAAGGTTTCCTCCATAACGAGACATAACCATTAATTAAGCTATTTCCAGGAAAACTCTCATTTCTGCCTAAGAATGCCTAAATACGATATCGATATTGTTATATATTTTTAGCAAGAACTTTTTCTTTTATCTAGAACTCATTGTAACGATATTTATCTTTATGAATAGGTATATAATTATTATTCTATTATGTGATATTTTGCCTACATTGTCTTATATTCCCAAGTCGTCGATATTGCTATATCAAAATAAAGAAGAACAAACGTTTGTTAATTATACCAGGTGAAAGCTTAAACGCTCGCAGTATTCTAAGATATGCCACTTCATGGTCATATTTAACATATAAAGTAATAATATCAAAACAAATACTAATAAACAACCAAGAAAACCTAAGTTAAACTTTGACCTAAACCTTCAAAAGTATAAACACAATCTAGGTGCAATGACCGGTGTCGAAAGCTACGATGGGCGACTCTGAGTTAATAACTTTTCATAATAAAACGAACAGTAAACCCTTTTTTTTGTTCCTAACATTCTCACGTTCTCTTTTAAGTGAAAGTGAAATCACCCGACGGTCATTGACACTGTGCTTTAACATAGACGCGTGTAGGGTTTTGTCTAATTTTTGTATTTTTCTAGATAATTAAGTCAAATATTAAGCACCTATTTTTTAATTCATTTAGAACGAGAATCGACTGCAGAGTATCTTCCATAAATATTGCTACTGTCTAAACATTACGGCAATATGGTGTCACGTTTCTGTACCAGCCGGTTTTTAAATACTTAATTAAAATACATTTAATTTGATTTTTTCAGTAAATGGTTTATAAACAAATCAATCACATTTAGAAAAAAGATTTATTAATAATAAAAATCATACAATAGAATTTCTTATCTATATATGGGCGCGCGACCGTGCTACCATCTGGTTTCAATGTAAGTAACAAATTAAATAAAAGCTTCATTATCTGTAGTGCCATCTCTCAGCTAATTCGGAACTTAAATAACAAGTTTTGCTTCAATTGCGAATGACGGTTACACGCACTCATTTTTTTAAATTATGCATTACTTCAGTTTGTTTTTTATGTATGTAGTTTTTTCGGTGACATTGCGAGTGCATCATGACGTTACTCCGCCTGTATTGAAATTAGTTTATAATATCTTTATATATAAATGTCTTCTGTACGTGTGTATGCCACTGAACTCCTCCTAAACGGCTGGATCGATTTTGATGAAATTTTGTGTGCATGTTCGAGTGGATCCGAGAATGGTTTAGATTAACTATTGGACCCGGCAGGTGGCGCTGTGGTTGAATTTTAGATTTTTCTTTTATTATCAATGCAGGACAACGTGTAACTGGTTCGCTAATATTTTATAAAATAGTGAATTAACTACGAACTTTTTTTGAAAGGTTTTATTTAAACGTCTTTTTGTTACAAATAATGATATTTTCTGCAACGACCAAATAGCAATATAGTAACACTGATTATCCCTACTTTTAGAACTGACTTAAAGCGCTTCCATTTATTTTTAATATAATTTTAAGTCGAATGTATAAACATGACGAAACTTTGAACGCATTTCCCCATAAAATTGATTTCTTGAGTTACTCATATTTTCGATTAAAGATGCGTAATGTCATATTGTACTTTTTGCTCGCGGCTTAGTTTGTGTTAATGTAAATAAGGAACAGTAGTAAATAAACCCAGTGTTCTTTTCTGTGCCCCTGACAACGTGTGTGGAAAACTTAATGATGATTGGTTGAGCAGGTAAGATGTGAAAGCGTAACAAACAAACAAACTCATATTAGCATGGATAGTATTAGTAAGGTTGTTTTTTTATAATGCTATGCGACAGTAAGCTTATCCAATCGGGGCACAACAGCGACCCACAAGAAATCCGCAACCAGGTCGCCAATGCCTTTCCGGCTTGGAAGTTTTTTTTTCGAACTGACTAGCCGCTGTTGACCTGACGAGCTTTCACACCTTCACTGGGCTTTTAGGGCGAGCTCTGAAGGCACTTAACCGAATGACAACAAGCTCAAGGTTGCCATAGTGTCCGAACTTCGGCTTGGGCTGTTGCCTTGGATACCACGCGAATAGAACTAAACTAACCATTTGAGCTAAGCTAACCATACATGTATATTTTAGTGAGACACATATGCATACCTTCATAAGCATAACATATACTTGGAAACCTATCAGTAGCTGGATATATAGTGGATGATCCCAAAACCCGGGAAACTAAGAAAGAGATATTTTGACTTATTTATCACCTTTTGCATAATGGTTGCAAACCTAGACTTTTACAGATACCTACTACTCCGTTTGATTGATCGGATAAGCTTGTTTGTTTTCACGTTATGATATCAGCCTATAAAATACCCACTGCAGGGCCATATAGGCCAGTTTTAGAAATAATGTATAGGAGTAATCACCACGCCAGCCCACGACGAGACGTATTGGCGAATTCAAACTCTGAGAAATTCACAGTTTTATATTTTTCGATATGAGGTGGACATTTTCCTACAGGAACATTTCTCAGGTTCAGTTTTTCTCACGATGATTTGTTTCACCGGCAGCCGATAGTGTTACCAATTTAAATTAGTAAATCTACGCGGATTCCGAATAATTCGTTGGTACACGCTGGAGTTCAAACCTGCGCACATCGAATTGACATTACAACGGCCATACCACTCGACCACCACGGTTATTTAATTGTTGTGTCTTACCAATCGGCAAATTATCTTATATTTTTCAACCTTCTAAACTTTTATTTTATGAACTGATACTCAAAATACAAAATTTGCAAGATCTCGTGTTAGATTAAGAGGGGGGTCGAGAAAAATCTCACGACATCTCACGAGGAGGGCAGAATGGTCAAAATATAACTAATTAATGGAGAACCCCTAAGAGTTCTTCAGTGTTATGATAACTTATCATAACATTTTTATTTTTAACAATATGATAAGTTAAGGTTTGGAGCTATGAATAGATCTTATGTTTTTCTTACCATCTGTTACAGTCCTTGATATCGCAGTGTTTCTTTACTTTGTTTTATATAGAATAACGGACAAAAGAACTTAAGAATTTGAGGGGGCTTTATGAGTAAACAAGTATATGGCAAATAAAACAATATAATGAATTTCCTATCAATTCGTTCGAATGTCGTAATATTCGCGTTTCCTCCGTCTATTGGGTACGTACAAATGATTTCTCTAGAGAGAAAGAAAGGAATGCCAGAGGCAATGAAACGTAAACGTTCGCTTTTTCTCTTACAGAGTTAGATTAAATTTTGATTACGTATCGTCCTTGGAAAACGTTAGTCTTTGTACTATTTATATAGAGGTGATTTTTGTACCGTAAATGACTTTTGATCAATGATGAAAAAACGATGAAAGATAGTAAACGGTCAACACAGAAAATACTACATAAGCGTTATGGAACTTTTAGAAAACTGTTCATTTCCCTAGCGTAGAAGCGAATGCTATAGTCTTCTGGAAATACCTCGACAACGGGTTCGTTTCATGATAGGAACGTTCGCAGAGGGAAATTTACCTGGAGTCGGACTGTCCCTGGCCATTATGGTTTCAATACGTGATGCTGGAAATTAATCGTGATCGTGGTAAAGGTTACCAGTCACATAGACCACTAAAAGATTGAATCCAAACAGTCTGCTGTTCCGTCTTCTCGTGTGCACGTAAATTGCTGATATAACTGGTATATCCTACGTGCCTGGTAAATGTGCGATCACACTTGGGGCCGGTCAATACACCGTAATGATAATTGTATTGTACTGTGTGATTAAAATTCCTATAAATTATGGAACAAAGCCTCGGAGCACAAACAAAACAAACAGTTCAAAACGTTCAAGATATTTACAGTTCTCCTTGGACTTAATGGGTTCAATAACGGTGAGTTTTGGGATTGTCAATGATTCCCACAGCTCATCTTTAAGCCGAGACAAATAGACCGTACCTTTAAGCTTCGCTTGATGAGCAGTTTAAACAAAACAGTAAAATATTAAAGTCGCGTATTGCTAACATACGTAGTAAATATTATAAAATGGTGGGGCACAATGGTCAAAGTTTAATTCTGAAAGTACTACCGATATATCTAGCATTATAACAGTAGGGATCACTTAGTATCGGGTAGTTTCATACTATAGTTCAACACGAGTATGAATCACACACTAAAAATTAAAATCACTGGACGTATCTTAATAATATAAGTTAACTAGTTGACCGACGCAACTTCGTCTGCGTGAAATCGGTTACCTACCGGTTCCAATTGTATTTTGAAATTCGGAAAATCTTAAAATACCTAGAACCCGATTATAGCGAATCCCACCGTTTTCAATTGTGAAACCAAACAATTCAGGGACTCACTCAAACACGTGCTTAGTTGGTTCAGTGAATGACTTAAGTATGTTTGGAAGAAATTTCGATGAGGCGGACGTAGCGCCATCTGTCATTAGCAACATTAATAATTTGGTTTTGTTTGAAATATGAACGGTCGTTAAATCATTTGAAATTTGAAATTTTATAGGGGGTATAGGTGTTTTGTTATGGCAAAAACTGTCAAAAAAATTGATTAAAAAAATCTGGATACGGACACCCTATCACCTAGAGGTATAAAATATACTTTACGACCTATTCTCATATCTACTGAATATACATTTAAAATTTCACAAAAATCGGTCCAGCCGTTTCGGAGGAATTCGACCACGAACACCGTGACACGAGATTTTTATATATTAGAGATTACACGTCTAACTGAACAGTTAAAGTATACCTTACTTAATCTATGAACCCGTTGGAAATAAGAAATCAGTCGCCAAACACCTATTACCCATCCTTTAGATGTAGAGTCTTACCATCTTACGCTGTATCGTGAATTGGTGTTAGGTGAAATAGTGGCTAAATACTAAAACCCATAAGTCGCCACAGTCTTTACCGTTAATATTATCATTATTTACTGCGGTAGCCAATTCATTGATACACATTACGCAATTGACCCAAATATCAGTGACAGTTTGATCATCCCGTATTCCAAGCTCACTAAGACCAGTAATAGTTTTCTTTGGGTAATAGTATTGGGTTTTATAAGAAAGTCCCGAAGCATATTACCGTTTTGCTGGATAGTAAGTTAGAGCGTCATGTTAAGCGAATTTGGATGTCAAAAGGCTATTATAGGCTGGACCAATAAGTAAACGATGGCGATGTCTGGAAACAACGCCCTTCCCTGTGTAACTGTTATAAGAATATTTACGACTAGCCTCTACCCGCGACTTCGTCCGCGTGGTATAGTTACCTTGGGCTAACGCTAACACGCAGCGGAGGCTCTTAAGAGGAGAAAAAAACTCGATTTTGAAACATTCTTCATTAGTGCTCCGCTCCTATTGGTCTTAGCCTGATGATAACCTATAATCTTCCTCGATAAATGAGCAATATAACACTGAAATAATTTTTCAAATCGGACCAGTAGTTCCTGAGATTACCCTCTAAATCGTCACGAACTCACAAACTTCACCTCTTTATAATATTAGTACAGATAAGAATATCAACTGGATCGAGTATGCCGATTCTTCTTAATGACAGGGTTGTTTTTCCAAACCGGTGGTAGTTTTGATGTTCGTATGCATCTTCACAGCCCCTAAATTGAATAAAGAATATTTGGTTTTGATAATAGATTTGTGGTTATAACCGAAAGCTGTTCTTAATATAGGAAACAGCTTTAAACGGTTAAACTTTAATAGTAAGTAGCTGTGCCCGCGTCTTCGTCCGCCTGGAACCCAATGTAGAAAAACAGTGACTAATAAAGTTATCTGGATGTATTAAGCCCATTTACTTATGTCTTATACTTAAGTCGTGTCGTCATTAAATTTATAATAACTTTTCAAAGATTGAACCGATTTTAATGAAACCAAGACTACATTACTCGAGGATATGCTTTATGATTTTCTGGAGGTTTTCTCGTGAACGCAGTACTTTAGCAGTAATTCGTGTTGAAACAAACAGACAGACATCTCTAAAAATGACTCAAATGTATTTTATTACTTATTCCTAGTCACCTGCAATGCTTTTTTGAAGTGAAACTTCTAGTGCGACTTCCAACAAGGTTGCGTTAAACGTTTAACGCTACTATGGAGGGGGTATGAAAGCACTGTTGCGTTAAACGTTCAACGCTTCTGAGGAGGGGGAATAGAAAGAGACAGAGCGAGAAAAATAATCAAACATTTCGTATCTCACTTTAGTTATCGTAATCCCATTGTAAATGTTATAGATTTGGATATTTCTCCACTCGAAAATGATAATTAAAAGATGCGATCAATTGTGAATTGTGAGCAATGCTAATAAAGTTTGTCTTAAAGAAACAATATGATTTCACTAAAAATCAATTTCTACCGCTTCCTATTTTCATTTCCACATTACGAAGTTTCACTTCTTCCGCACGGAGGGACTCCACGCACAATTTTTTTTATTTTTCATAAAAATCTAAGAAGTACAGACAAGTTAGATTTACATTCTTATTATATCATATATGTATAGATATATTAAAAAACTGTCATGACGATTTTAAGGCTTAAAAAAACACGCTTCGTTTTCAACTTCATTCCATCGAAAATTATGACAAGGCCATTAATTACTTAGGTGAAACATGTCGTATAAATAATTGATCGTGTACTTGTCTATCAAAAGGCAACCCTACCTTGTTCCCGTCAAAGTGGCAGACAGAAAGTTGACGTCTCTGTTGGCTTCGTCTTGTTGTTGAACAATCCCTTTGATGCCAACAACGTCGAAACTACTTCGCGCGCTTTTTAACTCTTTAATGTTAACAAGAGTCAACAGTACTCTTAATGGAAATGATTACCTTAAAGAAGTATGTAGTTTTGTATATGAAATCATCTTTATTTATAGTTGAGCGTTCATTTTGAGTCTTTGTTTTTGAAGCGAATTTTTTTTATAGCACGATAGGGAAAATTTTGCCTTACGCGTTATACGTAAGCTAGAGATGTATTTGTGTCTGTATATACTACGGCAATTATATAGTACCTATATAGTTTTGAGCATTCTCATATATATATATATATAGTCCGGAGTCATCGTTTTTGGCCGCTCTGAATATAGCTTTAAGTTCGGTCTTGCGCATAGTACAGTCAAGAGGTTAATACAAAAACAAATTCAGAATATTATTATAGGAATTTAACATTTACGTTTAGCAATCTTTAACTTGTCTCGATATTATACGTACAAACAGGTTTTAATGAATTATGATTCAAGTAGATATTTGCCTGTTAAATTAAGTAATAAAAATGTATCAGTATAAAGACCATTTTACTACTTTCAAAAGATTTTGTGAATGTGAAATGATTCCGATTGTGTCTTATTGTAAACGGTTTGACAGCTGGTTTACGAAAACCCGTTTATATGAATTGAGCAAACACATACATACATACAATACATAAGCTTAACATTAAATTGAGAGGAAATTTCTTAAAAAAACAAATAGATTTGCTATATTTGTCTTTAAAGTGTAATAAAATGTATTTTAGCAGAATGGAAACATATAGATTTTGTTATAGAAAGCTTTTGTTAGGTATCTTCAAAAAAAAACTTTAGAATTTTTTTATATTTAACACAGCAGTCTTATCTCTTATGCCTGATCCCTGTATTCCTTTTATCTAACCGTGAATAAACTTAGAAGAAACCTACACAATACCTTGAGTACAGTTCGCTTTCTATTGATGTAGGCACAAAATGTAAAAAGAAAACGTATAATGTATTAAAAATATTAAATCCTAGTAACATCCAACCAGTATTTTTTGTTTAATTTAGCATCATAAAACTAAACAGCAAATTACATACATCAAATCTATAATAAAGGCATAACTCAAAAGAAGTCATAGGAAGTCGCATTCGAAGGAAACTGAACACTAGGCTTTATTTAGCGTGTTCTAAAAGCCATTGAACTTATCCGGTGTTATTAACGAAGAAGTTAAATACGTATTGAATACTTGCTTTAAAAAGGTTTCGTTTTAAATGCACCGCGGTCGCTTAATATTCGCCATCTTGCTTTTTGTCTCGCTTTGGTTACGTTAGGTTAGACTTGCGAAAACGGATAGCGTGAACTTGCCTCGGGCGAGCGCGGTGCATTTAATACGAAACCTTTTTAAAGCGAGTATTCAATGCGTATTTAACTTTTTTGTAATAACACCGATGGTATTTCGTTGGATTTTGTTCACTTAGAAAAAATCTGACTGCATAAAGACTGAAACTTTTTTGGATTGACATACAGTATTCAATTGAGTACTGTTAAGGAAAATAAATTATTTTTATCTCACCTCTGTGTTTTCTACGTGCAAGTGCATTATCTAAATATAATATTGTCCATGATACTATCTTGGTTGAGACGAATCTAAGGACATATATGCTAAAATTCGTAAAACTATTTAAGCTACAAAGCGATAGACATATTATATAGATATCTACATATATATAGAAGTTATGATATTTTCTTCATTCATTAGTTTAGCTTACCGTTGTTCACTGGACCTTACCCAGTTAATGTGTGAATTTCCTCACGGTGTTCTGAATCACGGGTTTTTGACCAGCCATTGGAACACATACGATGACACAAATAGATTAAAGCGAGTTAGTTCCAAAGTTACGTAACTTTCACTTGAAAACAATTGCTCATTCGTAAGTTATCTGTTGTTTTTAACCCAGTTTTACGTTAACTTATGTGATTTCTAATTACTTCGCCCGTTATGTGTTTTCGTTTACTGTTTTCCCAATCACCGTTCAATATACCGTATATAGGCTTAGGCTTAAAATTTCACCTGATTATTTGCTTAAGGTGGTATCACATTTCGTCCAGTGAAGGACTGTCTCTCAAATGCAAATTCCGGGAAACACCTAAAAGTGCTTAGTAACAGATTTTGTACTTGAAAGTTGTAGCTAACCAGAGAGTAAATTGGTCGCCATGTCATGGTTTCACATGATAATTTTTCTAAAGCCCTAGTTCATTATAGGAATCGAAATTACATTTATCGATGTCAAGACGAATAATGTCTATGAAATTATAGACTTAGAAGCAATTAATTGGTAGTTCTTGTTTGTTTATGGTTTGACAAACATTTTCCTGGAATCTATTACAAGATGAACGCAAAAACAGAAGAGGGTGATCTGTACGAGGTAAAAATGAAACAAAATATTAGTAATATACAAAATGTCTTGAATTAAGTTTTGTGGTAATTTTATATACGACTTTTACCGTCCCAGCACTTATTATCTTAGCACTGTGGTATAACATCCTGTTCTGTATGGGGTTAGTCGCTTTGCACTCTTGGCGGCTTGTAAAAAACGATAGAAGTGAATGTTTTGTATTATAGGGAAACACTTTTGTTAGAAAAATACCATAAAAAATGTGTGCGTGTACTAGTGTACACACGTAAGAAGTGAAACTTGTTTAAGGCCTTATTTTTCGCAAAATGATCTATATGCAACTTTCCAGAAATTGGTTAAAAAAAAAAAAAAAAAAAAAAAAAAAAAAAAAAAAAAAAAAAAAAAAAAAAAAAAAAAAAAAAAAAAAAAAAAAAAAAAAAAAAAAAAAAAAAAAAAAAAAAAAAAAAAAAAAAAAAACAAAAAAAAAAAAACAAAAAAAACCCTTTCTTTCTTTATGGCAAACAATTTCATTAATATATTAAAAAATAAAGTTAAATTAGATAAAGTTTAAACAAAAGGATTTTATTAACATAGACATGAATACAAAAAAGATGGCGCGTAACGGAAAAATGTGACGGTAAATTTTTTCCAACGCCGATAAAGAAGTTTCACTTCAAAAAGCCAACGTCACGCGGTCATCCATACAAGTACTGACCGCGACCGACGTTGCTTAATTTTGGTAATAAGACGAGAACTGGTGTCTTCAACGCTTTTTTTTTTTTTTTATAACGTGGGGAAATCCCTTATGGATACCCATCCTCCCGGGGGAGAGAGTGGGTTATGTCCGACTCGCACGGACTAAAACCCCACGGTGTACCGTCCGACCGTAATGTTGGGGCGGCAAGGGATCGTGCTGGCTAATCACCTTGTAGAGCCGCCCCAACGGTCCGCCCGGCGGAAGGTGACCGCCGGGCTCCTACCTATAGAGGGACAGACCGGGTACACGCCGGCTGCCCCCCCTCGTCCGCCGGACCTGTGCAATGAGGAGAAGGGCCCCCCGGCCCATCCCCTCAGGTCCGGCTACGGTGGCAGGAGGAGTTGGGCAAAGCGCCGCCTCCTCCTGCCAATCCTCCGTTGGCGGAGACGGCCACTTAACGGGTCTGCCTCGCGGGCCCTCTCCGCCGCCTCCTTCTGCGAGATAACCCTCGCAGAAGGAGGCCATCGCTCGCCAAGCCTGTTCGCTGCCGAGCATGGCCGAAACCACGCTCGGCAGCGATAAGTCCGTTCCCACCGCCGCCGCCAGAATGCGGTGCTGCTCCCCCCACGCAGCACACTCAGACAGAGTGTGCTGCGCGGTATCTTCGACAGCGCCGCACTCGTGGCAGGCGGTGGTCGGCTCCCTGCGTGCGATCCGGTGCAGGTACCACCCGAAACAACCATGTCCGGAGAGTACCTGCACCAGTCGGAACGTCAGAGAGCCCCACTTCCTCCCAATCCACACCCGCAGGACCGGGCGGACGGCGTCCACGGTAAATCGTCCGAACCGCTCGTCCGCCAGGTCCTGCTGTCTTCAACGCTACCCAACACAGTGTTTATCCCAACCACTTTTCGTCACACAAAAAGATTGCCGATAAATTTTAAAGCAAACGATACTAGATGATTGTAAGGTTATAATGACTAGAAACTGTTTTATATTTCTAAAAGTGTTATTGATGATTCCAACTGAAGCAGATAATTATTTATTAAGATCTATATCTCGAATAGGTGTAGCTATTTTAATACCAAGCCTTTGTATACTTATAGGAATCACAAAAGACGTCTCACAGTTAAGGCTTTAGACACATTGTACAATAAAATCGGATGTATATGCTTCACATTCAAGACGGTCTTTTGTGCTCGTTCCAACTGAAGCAGATAATTATTTATTAAGATCTATATCTCGAATAGGCGTAGAAATTGTAGCTATTTTTAACCGACTTCAAAAAAAGGAGGAGGTTATCAATTCGACTGTATTTTTAACCGACTTCAAAAAAAGGAGGAGGTTATCAATTCGACTGTATTTTTTTTTTTATGTTTGTTACCTCATAACTTTGGACTGGGTGAACCGATTTTGATTATTCTTTTTTTATTTGAAAGCTGGTACTTCCCGAGTGGTCCCATTTCAATTTGGTTCAGTTCCGACAACGGCATCCAGTGCAAAACCGTATAAGTTTTAAATTTGCATTAATTATGTAAACGACAAATAGACGAATAACTCAATATCACGCTAACCGATTTCGATGATTCATTTTTTATTGGAAAGGATGTACTTCAAGGGTAGTTTGATGAGAATTTGGTTAGGTTCTGATCATGGGATCCGTGACAAAGTAAGAAAACTTTCATGAAACGAGACTACTCCTTTCTTAAGGGCCGGCAACGCATCTGTGTTTCCTCTCGTGTCGCAGGTGTCCATGGGCGGCCGTGATCACTTACCATCAGGTGACCCGTATGTTCGTTTGCCACCAATATTATAAAAAAAACTCTTCAATTCTTAGGAGCCTATTGTGCTTATGTTCGTTGCTGTGTTGCAACATGACGCAAGCATTGTAATTACATTACTTAAGGTGTATTATGTGTGAAACGATGGTAGCCGAGTTGGTGGTAGAAATTATCGCGGATTATTGATAAGGTTGCGTTCGTACCAAACGTTGCTTATTGTACAACCAATTGAAACCATATCGTATACCATACCGCAAAAATGCGCATATTTTAATATACTTAAGGCGGAACGGAGTTCGCGGGCACTGCTAGTAAAATATATTTATGTACACTAAAAATGGAAAAATAAAGTAAATTTTCAAAAAAAAGTATTAACCGACTTCAATATCAATCAAAAACCCATAAGGCACTAAAAAGCGGAAAATAAATAGTTTAACAAATTAACCAAATTAAATAAAACATATGAATATGTGTGCTACCTAGAGGTGTATTGGAAGTCGGTGCGAACCGAAAATCATATCATCTACATAGGTACAAAGTTTAAGTCCACTCTCGCGTCTCTGTAATACATTTCTACGTGGATCAAATTTGAAATTTCGGTTGGCACCGACTTCCAATACATCTCTAGGTAGCACACATATTCATGTTTTATTTAATTTGGTTAATTTGATAAACTATTTATTTTCCGCTTTTTAGTGCCTTATGGGTTTTTGATTGATATTGAAGTCGGTTAATACTTTTTTTTGAAAATTTACTTTTAATACAGTTGTATCGCGGTGAAATTTCTTTTTTTTATCAGTGCTATGTCACAGGTACTAAATGAAAACTTGTTGTAGTGTGATACCCTTGCGGTAAAAAAGAAAAACATTACATCCTAGGCGACTTCCACACGTACATCTTTTTTCAGATTCTAAAGCTGGTTGTTAAGGTATGTTTTATATATAAACAGGCGAAAACGAAATAGCTCACTACCTTTGCTCCTTGAGTTGTCAAGAGATTTTCTTTTTAAAGTTATACTTCTTTTGGCGCGTTAGAGCCTGTCCAGATGAGGCGTTTTACGCGCGACTCGACTCGCGCGTAGACACTCGCGCGTACTCGAGATACTAGAACTACATATATCCCGTCCAGATGGTGCGGCGCGTTTCCTAACTCGCGCGTAAAACGCGTGCAATGAGCGAGACTCTAGATACTCAGGCCCCATTGCTGCGTCCAGTACTACGCGCGAGTCTGTGGCGAGTCGACATAGTCGTCAGTCGTCTATCCGTACGACCTATGCGACGTTTCTTAGGGTAGAAACGCGCGTAAAACGCGGTATCTGGATGCAATATATTTTAAAACGCGCGAGTCGACTCGCGCGTATATCGCTTCGTCTGGACAGGCTCTTAGGGAAAAATGATGAGAGTAAATTTTAAGTAAGAACATAAGTACACACACACTTTTTTTGTTTAGTACGTATTGGCCAGCTTCAGTGTTATCAATTGAAAAAATTGTCATACCATCGACGAGTAGAAGACTTTGTTTATGTTTTTTTTTATATCATAGGAGGTAAACGAACAGGTGGGTCACCTCATGTTAAGTGATCACCGCCGTCCATAGACACTAACAATACCAGGATAGTCATAAGTGCGTTGCCAGCCTGTGTTTGGGGGAAGAAGGGGTGTTAGAAGAGTTGGGCCTCCGGCGCTCTCACTGACCGAACGAAATGCAACAATGCAAGCACTGTTACTTCACGTCGGTGTTTCTGTGGGTCGGGTAGTAGTACCTCGGGCGAGCCGACTCATTCATGCTGAAACCAATAATAGCTACAGCATGGCTCTACCACCTTAAGTCTCATATTTTACGCTCCGTGCGTCTAATTAATCCATCATATTTTATATTATTTTATCCCCTACACAACTAGTCGTAGTAGTAATTCTGGTGATTATAATTTTACAACATATAAATAACTACCGGCCCGGCGGACGTTGTCCTGCTTTGATAATAAAAAAAAATCTAAAATTCAACCGCAGCGCCACCTACCGGTTCCAGTTATCACCAACCATTCTCGGCTCTACTGGAACACGCACACAAAATTTCATCAAAATCGGTCCAGCCGCTTAGGAGGAGTTCAGTGACACACACACGAACAGAAGAAATTTATATATAAAGATAGTGATAATGCATACAATAATATACAGTTAATTATGCAATAAACATAATAGAGTAAATAGCGATTTGGCATAAATCTGTTTCTAATTATTCTGATCAAACAAGTCATCTACCGATCTCTCTGGTCGTGGGAACGACGCTGTCTCGATACAACGATAATACATTGCGTCAACACAGTTTCATATCGATAATAACAGTAAAGCTTCCCGTGAATTCGGAATCAAAATTACTTTCCGAGAAAACGTTACGAAACGATTCTCTCTTGGACGCGAGCGAAATTTCTGTGGTAATTGTTGTGTATATCGAGTTAAAGCTTTTACAACGTGACCGTCTCGGTGATTCAGTTCGCAATTTTAATTATACATTACAGTTACATAGTGATAAAAACTACATATGCGATTCGAAGAAACGACCCGAAAGCCGGAATTTGTTTCACGCCGCCGCGCCGTCGAAACTGTTTTAGCGAATATCTTTTTTGAACTCTTCTGCTCAATGCTTCGAGATTTTAATTTAATTGTAGTACCGAAAATTTTAAAGAAAACATCCGCGATTTTCACCACTCTGATATTTGTATTCTGGCAACTAATAAACAAAATCTATTTTACTTTTAACTCGTAAGCCACTCCACTTGTTGAAAACCGAATGTTCAGTATACCTAAATAATATGGTTATATTTAAATAGTACGACCTCTGTAGGGCAAACTTCAAGGGAGATGCGATCGTTTCCAATTTAAAATGTTTCGACTTATGAAGGGTACTAGGACTAGTGACGGAGCGAAACAGTGTCAGCCTACAATCATGGTTCAACCGTCCACCAAGGACGCGTTTTCAATTACTTATTGTTGATTTACTTAGTAACACTTCGCTCTTTTTATTACTAGTTTTAGATTAAACTTTTTCTAACACGCCGCGCATTTAAAATCAAATGTTCTTTGTTGAGACGTAGTAGCGTCCAATTAATTTCAGGCGGAAGTGCAAAGCATTTAGCATTGTACGATCCCTTGCCGCCCCAACAATCACGGTCTGTCGGTACACCGTGGGGTTTTATTTCCCCACGTTAATAAAAAAAAAAAGTCGGAAGTGCAAAGTTAACGGTCACTATAATATTTACAATGTTGAACCATCCCATTTCGCTGTGCGTTGTTTTCTTTAACGGTACAAAATGTATACAATAAAACAAGTATCATGTTAGAACCGTCTACGAAAAATCCACATCGAATGGTCATGCTCCTATGCCCAATACGTTCAATTAGTTTTGGCGTGACTGAAGCCTCGGGCCTCGAAGCCTGAAATAAAATCAAACTGTCTTAAAGGTTTGGGTTAAAATACTTTTTTATAGAAAAATTTCCTACGAGTGTTTAATTTTTTTTTTAATCATCCGTTAATAAAATAACCACAAAAAACAAGAAAAATCTGCAAAATTTGACTTTAGTGATCTGTATTGCCCCACCAATGTGACATACAGTCAAGTCGCAAAAGACACTATCGTAGAGAGTTCAATTTTGAGTAATTCCTGCGTTCAAACGATAAAAATAATCAAAGTTTACATGTATTTTATATACGAAATGTTCTCACGCTCTGTGAGAGTACTTAGACCTAATGTTATGGGCTCAAATTCGCAGGCAATTTTTTTTACATGTTTCCAAAAACATTTTTTCTTCGAGTCCGTAATAAAACACCTTAGTAAATAGGTATTTTGAGGTAAATGTGAGACTTACAGAGTTTTGACTTCCATTCTACATGATATTAAATTTAGGGGTGATATTTTCCTTGCTACAGAAGTAATGTTCTAACTAGAAATTAATTCCAAGAAAGCAATTACATAAAAGTTGGCATATTATTCGTAACTTAAAAGAGATTTGTTTAGTTCATGGATTTAAGTAAACATTATTTCTAAGAACTCTTGATGATTTGACGAACGTAAATTAATTTTATTTATATAATATATTTACGGTTAAAAATAGACTAAATTTGCTGTAGATCATTGCACCGGAGATAAGAACAACGTAATTTAATAGAGTCTAACCAAGAGTCGTAAATTTTATAACCGTCAGCTTGCAGACGAATTGAAGTCATAAAATGACTGTAGTAAAAGTGACACTGCCTTGCAGGAATGTAACGGTATCGGCGATGGCACAGTTAGACTTGCCGCTAAACTGGTATAGCAACATCAGCTCCGATAGACCGTCGGATTCGACGCATCTCGACTGTTTGTCACGGGAAACGTATTGCATCTACAAATGAGAAGTCATTTTTATTATTACAAACCTTTATTTAGCTCGCAATGTTTGTTTTTAACAAACTTTGCAAGCGGAATTAAAGACAGTTCTTTTAGACCTACGGCTTAGCGATTTTGCATGTCTGTTCGGTCCTGATGTCAATATACGAAAATTAAATAAAAACGAAATGGGAAAACCAAACCGGCCGCCATACAAATTGAAAAAAAAGGTCCGATTATGTTCTTGAGCGCATTTGCATAAATATATTTTTAATTTTCAATTTATTATACAATAGTGCTACTACCATTTATTTCCTTACAGAGAGATCCTGCCCCTTTATTATATATTGAAGTATTGAAATAATATATCAATAATCATCAATCAATATTCTCTTTTAGGAAACGAATTCGCAATGCTACTTTTCCTCGCTTTTATAATTGGGAAACCGAACAAAGAGCATGAGAGGAATTCCGAAGGTATAATATGATTGATGTAATGTAGTTATGTCGATTTCATGTAACTTTCTTCATCAATGTAATTTAATTAAATGTAAATATAATTTTATGGATTTAGTCTTCACAGGGGTGGACCGTTATTCTATTAAGATTCTTTATTTATCCATATCGCAAGATATATTCTTTAATACTTGATTGGACGTTACTTTCCATTATTGTCTGTAATTTATTAGATGCTGACACGTCTCACTGCAACGAAATATATACAACTAGCCTCTGTTCGCGACTTCGTCCGCGTGGAGTAGTTACTTTAGGCTAACGCTAACACGCAGCGGAAGCTCTCAATAAGAAAAAAAAACCTGATTTGAAACATTCTTCATTGGTGCTCCATATATGCTTCATATAGCCTTCCTCGATAAATGAGCTATATAACACTGAAAGAATTTTTCAAATCGGACCAGTACTTCCTGAGATTACCCCTTACAACGTCACAAATTCACAAACTGTATCTCTTTTTAATATTAGTATAGATAATATTTGGTGGAAAATGAAAAAGAATTTCAAAAAACAAATGTCGTAGAAATGTCTGCGAACACTTCCGAATCGAAAGGTTCTAGGCCGATGCGTTCGGTAGTTTGGCGTCATTTAACCTCAAAAAAACTGTATGTTCATTATATGTGTATAGATAATATCCATACACAAAACTATTGTATACTACAAAAATTACACTCATCACATAAAATATCTGAAATCGAAGCCGCGATCTCTCGACTAGATAATGGGACACATATTAGAGAGCTTACTTTCGCACCTTTAATCAAGAAAAGAGTTAACTCAGAAATTAAATTTCTGTGGGAAAATGTGGGATGGTTTTCTTGTGCGTTTCAAGTTTGAAAATGTTTACATGTTCGACGTTTAAGTCAATTTGTAATTATATTGCTTTCTGATTGTTGTAGAAAATATCACCATTTGTAAGTTTAAATAGGTATTTAAAAAAGTACGTAGTTAATTCACTTTTTTTATAAGTTAAAGTAAATATGATAATTACTCTTTATTAAAACATCGACTTATATCATTTTATTTCAATGTATTATCTACTCGCTGTGCCCGTGACTACGTCCGCGTGGAACATTATGTAAAAACAGTTATTAATAAAGTCATCTGAATGTATTAAGTCCATTTACTTATCTACTTTCGTCTCGTACTTACGCCGCGTCGTCTTTAAAGTTACAATAACTTTTGATAGTGTGGACCGATTTTAATGAAACAAAAACTAAGTTATTCTCGAGGATATGCTTTATGATTTTCTTGGTGTGGTTTTATTGTGAACCCAGTACTTTAGCAGTGATGCGTGTTCATACAAACAAACAGACAGACATACATTTCTAAAAATGATTGAAATGTATTTTACTACTTATTCCTAGACTTATTGACGAAAACCGAAAAAATACAGACGCGTTAGGTCTACATTCTTATTATATACTAGCTGTGCCCGCGACTTCGTCCACGTGGAACCCGATGTATAAAACAATGACTAAGAAAATCATCTGAACGTATTTAGTCCATTTGCTGATCCACTTTTCTCTCATACTTAAGTCGTGGCGCCATTAAAATCACAATAACCTTTGATAGAGTGGTCCGATTTTAATGAAACAAAGACTCTCGGGTATATGCTTTATGATTGTTATATATGAGTTTTTATTGTAAACCCAGTAGTTTAGCAGTGATGCGTGTTCATACAAACAGACAGACAGACAGACATTTCTAAAAATGATTGAAATGTATTCTATTACTTATTCCTAGACACCTGCAACAATTTATTTTTTCACGAAAATCGAAAAAGGACAGACACGTTAGATTTAGATTCTTATTATATGTATAGGATACGTCTAGATCTTCGGAGACTAGGTTTTTCACACGTTTAAATTAAAAGAGAATAACAGTCCTCAATTTTCGTAGTTTTGTTCGTATCGAAGTGACTTTTGAATTTGACGTATTCTACTCGGAACGTTAATTTACTTTCTGGTGAAAACGCGAAGAACGTACATTTTGAATCACTTCTTTTTTTTTATTAAATGCGCGCTATTATTTTGATACAGTTTCCAGTACAAATGTTCTCACAAAACTTTAAAATTACTAAACCTAAGATTCTTTTGTACAAAACTCGTATTTACACGACACCTATAATAAATATTAGTAGGATTATACCGTTACAGGCTCGTCGTTATACTATAATGTAATCCTACACATTTGTCTCTGTCGCGTTGTGAAAAACAGACAAGAGTAAATGAGATGTAGGTATGTTTAAGTTACAACCGTCACGATTACACCGTTATTATACAGTGTTTTTTTTCCATCTACGAAAAAGGTTTCGCTGTGAATGGAATCTTATTTAATCTTTATCCGTCTCGATCAGTACCGATCGTGGTCTTGTTTTAAAACCGAATGTTTAACCAAATATGCTATTATTACACTTTGTCGGTGTTATTACAAAAAAGTTAAATACGTATTGAATACTTGCTTTAAAATGGTTTCGAATTAAATGCACCGCGGTCGCTGAATCTTCGCTATGTTGCTGTTTTGTCTCGCTTTGGTTACGTTAGGTTAGACTTGCGAAAAATTATAACGCGAACTTGCCTCGGGCGAGGGCGGTGCGTTTAATTCGAAACCTTTTTAAAGCAAGTATTCAATACGTATTTACCTTTCTTGTAATGACACCGTGAAGGTTTTAGGTAATAGTGTCAGATTTTACAACAAAGGTCCAAATCATGTTACCGATTTGACGGACTGTAACATCAAGTCAAGCTGGTTTTAATGTCAAGGGAATTATTATCGAGTGGATCAATATGTGAACGATGGTGATGTCGGGAATGGACCTCTCCCTGTGCATCCATAAAAATCGATTATAGCGTGTAACTTTGTTTTTATTAATGATGGAGAGTTCGTTAAGTAACTTTTCTATAGAACGACAAAATAACTACAAAATTGCCATTCGAGTTTTTATTCTATCTTTGATAGTTTAGCCGGAAAATATAAAAAAAAACCGCAAAAGTATTAAAAATATAAATTTCCTAAATCCGTAGAAAATTAAATATTAACCATACAGATTTGGCTCAATTACATTTTTTGTCGAAAGTTTATCGCTTCATGAGATCTATCTATTCATATATAATAAAAAGAATACAATTTTTTCACAGTGTGCAGCTGACAATAATGTTAAAAAAGTTTATCATGTGTTATTTATATGGGAAACTTTAAAGTTCGATGGAGGAACGCTTAAAATGGTAGTTTTGACATTATTAAGCCCCTTCTTAGGGCCTAAGTTGAATAAAAGATTTTGATTTACCGTTCGACCACAATTTCAGTAGCCTAAGATAGTAAACACGTTAAACCTAGTGAGGGACTGGACCTCGAAGTGCAGCTGTCGGAACACACTTGTCGTTGGAGGTCTCGCAGGGCTAGGCGCTTCTTAAACTCTCGGTGTTGGTGGAGGAGACCTGCCCTTGTTTCCTCGGCCCATCGTTGCTATTCAGGATCCACTGGGGCAGGTGTTGTGCAGGCGTAATCTTGTATGAATTGAGATTTCTGTAGCCTGTCTTCGCGTTGGGCGTTTCTCGGTTGCGAGCGTTCCCTCCTTTTCTTTTTGGATGTCTTTTTAACCCCCTTGGAGGGGGGGGGGGGTCGTTAGCGGGTGCCATCAGGCTCGCCGCTGCGGTCACTGTGACCGTATTATATGCCGGCCTGGCGTCGAACTTACGCCCGGGATCACTGCACCGGGCTACGGTGCCGGCGCGGCGGTTTCTCATCTCCCGCTTAAATACGGAGCAACGCATCTTGTTGTTTGAGGTTTGGGCGTCCCCGCAGTTGGCGCAGGTTGGCGGGTCCTCTCTCGGGCGGTCACAATTGCGTGCGTAGTGCGGCCACCCACACCGCACGCATGCAATGTCTCTATGGCTCTGTTGCGACGAGTGCCTGAATTGCTGCCCGGCGACCAATGACATCTTTCCTTTTATAGGCCGAACTATCTAATCGGGTGGCGCTAGTGTCAATCGTTGCGTCTCCGACTTATTGTAGCGATAGCGAAAGTACCTACATAATACGTCCGTATAAATCATTTGAATATCATTTTAGTCAATAAAAATATTATAAAGTCCATATTAAATCATTAAAATGAATTACAAAAATAGAAATAATTATTTTTATACAAGTTTGTACAGTTATTCTATTTGTACCCTGATTAAGTGAACAAATATGCGACTTGTATGAAGACAGCAGTACTGAGGTATTAAATTACTCACAGGTTTCATATACAGCGAAATAATGTCATGTGTATACTAATATTTACCCTAGGACAGTTAAACGCACTTTATATTGACGTCTTCTTTAAATACACATTGTAGCTTACATCTCATTATTTTATTAAGTATTTTAATTTCGTGCATTACATTTATCATTTTGTTTACTTTCCCATGGTTTGATTTCAGTTTTTGTTGCTTAACTAGCCGCCGACCGCGTCTTCGCACGCATGTACTGACAAAGGAACTGTGACTGAATCGTCCCTTTCAAATACGACCATGAAACGAAATAAAACGGCAACTGATTAACTGACCGTTAATCTGTCAATTTTGTCAATATATTTGACGACTGTCTCACGCACTTTTTTATATGAAAATTTTGTTAACCGATGCTTACGATCTTTCAGACATTTTCCATGATACAAACCTAAGTGACAACCTTAATAAAACAGTTAGCGAGCAAACGATATAACACGTAGTTGTTCGCAAATATATATGCATATTGCGTTTAGAAAATGCACGTTTCACATTCGGAATGTTTGTGTAGCACGAAATGTCAAGATTCGTTCCAAACAAATATTACAAATAGAAGCGAATATTCGTTTGAAACACCTACGTAGTACAGGTATAAAAGGAAACTTATAGAATTATAAAATATGCCATATCTGATAGGTAGGTAGGATCTATATTTTCTATATCTCAGTTTTATACACTACTAGTTTTTTCCTGCGGCTTCGTTCGCGTTAATGTTGATTTCACTTACCCCCGCGGAGACTTTTTTCTGGATGAAAGTACTCTATGTCCTTTTCTGTACCCCTAAAAACGTGTATATGCAATTTCTGGATCATGATAATCGAGTAGTTAAGTTGTGGAAGTATAATAAACAAACAAAATAACTAAATTCGCCTTTCTAATATTAATTAGAACTAGTTGTGCCTGCGGCTTCGCACGCGTTGAAATATGAATGCTATTTTTTATAGAGATCGAAAGTACAATATAAAAGTTGTTTCGTTTCACCGCCATCTATCTACTGATGAGATATGGTAAACTGGATAGCATGAAAACTTTCTCGATTAAAAAAGCGGGTTTTGGGCAGCTAGTTTTGAAATATAAACATGCAGTGTATTTATACGAGGGAAAATGCTGGGGAGCGACTTTTTTTTTAGGTGTTACTCTTGATACCTATTACTGACATACAATAATTAAAGTAAAATACGTTCAGGACTCTTATGTTAAATCACATCGTCATCTATATTAATACTAATCTATACTAATATGTAAAGCTGAAGAGTTTGTTTGTTTGTTTGGTTGAACGCGCTAATCTCAGGAACTACTGGTCTGAATTGAAATTGGTTTTAGATAGATCATTTACCGAGGAAGGCTTTAGGCTATATATCATCACGCTAAGACCAATAGGAGTGGAGCGCCAATGAAGAATGTTTCAAAATCGGGCATTTCTTTTGTTTTGATTGCTTTCGCTGCGTGTTAGCGTTAGTTATATACGTTGCCATGGTAATGCGGTAAGTTTCTATCGCAAACATTTTCAAAGATTATTTTGTGTTCCTATTCAAAAAGTTTATTCTACGTTAGTTTTGCTTCCAATTTATTATTTGCAATCTATTTACGTATTATAGAAATAAAGTGTGTGTATGTAAAAATAGATAATAACTTTTCGGTGAATGGATATAGCTACAAATAAGTAAAAATGTTATATTCGGTCGATATTTTTATATTATTATATTTTGTCTGTTTGTTTGTTTGTTCTGGGTAATCTCCAAAACGGCTGGACCTATTTTAACGGGGATTTTACTGGCAGATAGCCGAAATTATAGCGGTTGACATATTCTATTTTATTTGTCCGTGGCTTCGTCCGCATTGCTATTTCCAAAATGGTTGGATCGATTTTCACGGGATATTCACTGGTAGATAGCGGACCTCATAAAAAGTAATTTAGGTTTTTTATTCGTCTTCGGCCGCAGTGGAATATCCGAGATCCGAAAAACTAATGAGCTATTTTATTTTAAGCTAGCGATCTCGGCAGACGTTGTCCCGCCTTGATAATAAAAACAAAACCATGACAAATTATACCTAAACCTTCCCCATGAACCGTTCTACCTACTGGTGAAAACGGCATGAAAATCCGTTCTGTAGTTTTTGACTTTATCGCAAACAGATAAACAGACAGACCAGAGGACTTTGTTTTACGCTATGTAGTAAGGAACTGTTACCTGTGCATGCGTTCGTGTGAAATTGATCAAAAAAATTTTTTTTACTGTAAACAAGCGCGTGAGACGTGCGCTGTACTGGACTCCAAGAATAAATGTATGTAATTTGAATTATATCATAATTTTGGTCAATTTGGCGGCCAATTTGTTTTATTGACCGCGTTTGCATCTACATAACTCAGTGATTATAGCAACGTATAAGAATAACACAATTATATCGAAAACGTAGCTTTAACAATTTCGTTCACACCGAACGGCTCTGTCCACTTTCAGTTCAAGCGAACCATTTTCATTAAAAACCCCCCTCTCTCTCTCTCTCTCTCTCTCTCTCTCTCTCTCTCTCTCTCTCTCTCTCTCTCTCTCTCTGTCTCGTCATGAATATTAAAAAGGGTCAAACTCCGTGAATGACTTGGAATTTCACTTACACAATATTAACGTTAATCCGGCTGAGTTGAATTACAAAGCGACCTGATGGACGGAATTAGGTCAAGGTTTTGATGCTCTATACGTCTACCAAAGCTTGTATTACATCACACTAGCTTTTGCTTGCGGACTCCGTCCCATTAATATAGTTCTCCTTTCATCATCAACCTGTTAGTGACCCACTGCCTGGCTATAGGCCTCTTCCCGAAGGAAAGTATGGGCATAATCACTACGCCAGCCCACGGCGTATTGGCGATTTGAAACTCTGAGAAATCCATAATTCTATATTTTCCCACATACAGTAGTAGATACTACAAGAACATTTCTCAGGTTCAGGTTTCCTCATGATGTTTTCTTTCACCGTCAGCCGATACTGTTACCAATTTAAATTAGTAAATGTACGAGGATTCCAAAACATTAGTTGGTAAAAGGCGGGGTTCGAACCTGCTGAATGCCGGGTTGATATTCCACCGGTCAAAACACTAGACCTTTTATTTTTCGAACTGACTACGCTATTGGCTCAGCAAGGTCTTGACAGCTTTACCGGACTACAACAAAACACTAGACCACCACGACTATTATCTATTGTAGTTTTTATGTATGCTTCGACAATAGTATATTATTTCTGGATGAAAGAGCGTACTCTATGTTTTTTTCTATATGTCTCTGATAACACGTATACGAAATTTCATGGTGATCGGTTGAGTAATTAAGACGTGATAGCGTAACAAACAGACCAACTCATTTTCGTATTTATAATGTTAAATAGGTTTAATTGGAAAATGATTGCTTATACTTTTTAATTCGCAATTCTGAGGTTACATATTTGTTAGAGTTAGCTGGTGAGAGGTTCTTCAATCAATAAACACCAATTCAACTTTCACAACTTCAACTTCAGTGGACTGTATATTTTCAGAGTATTGACAATTAACTTAATCGTATGTAATTACAATTATATCCTTACAGTTAGTACATTATGCGTGCCTTACTGGCGACACGTTCATCCATTCATTTACTTTTTAACCGACTTCAAAAAAAGGAGGAGGTTATCAATTCGTCTGTATTTTTTTTTTTTTTTTTTTTTATGTTTGTTACCTCATAACTTTGGACTGGGTGAACCGATTTTGATTATTCTTTTTTTATTTGAAAGCTGGTACTTCCCGTGTGGTCCCATTTCAATTTGGTCTAGTTCCGACAACGGCATCCAGTGCAAAACCGTATAAGTTTTAAATTTGCATTAAGTATGTACACGACAAATAGACGAATAACTCAATATCACGCTAACCGATTTCGATGATTCATTTTTTATTGGAAAGGACGTACTTCAAGGGTAGTTTGATGAGAATTTGGTTAGGTTCTGATCATGGGATCTGTGACAAAGTAAGAAAACTTTCATGAAACGAGCCTACTCCTTTCTTAAGAGCCGGCAACGCATCTGTGTTTCCTCTCGTGTCGCAGGTGTCCATGGGCGGCCGTGATCACTTACCATCAGGTGACCCGTATGTTCGTTTGCCACCAATATTATAAAAAAAACTCTTCAATTCTTAGGAGCCTATTGTGCTAATGTTCGTTGCTGTGTTGCAACATGATGCAAGCATTGTAATTACATTACTTAAGGTGTATTATGTGTGAAGCGATGGTAGCCGAGTTGGTGGTAGAAAAAACTATCGCGGATTATTGATAAGGTTGCGTTCGTACCAAACGTTACTTATTGTACGACCAATTGAAATCATATCGCATATCATACCGATAGATACCATACCGCAAAAATGCGCATATTTTAATATACTTAAGGCGGAACGGAGTTCGCGGGCACTGCTAATAAAATATATTTATGTACACAAAAAATGAAAAAATAAAGTAAATTTTCAAAAAAAAAGTATTAACCGACTTCAATATCAATCAAAAACCCATAAGGCACTAAAAAGCGGAAAATAAATAGTGTATCAAATTAACCAAATTAAATAAAACATATGAATATGTGTGCTACCTAGAGATATATTAGAAGTCGGTGCCAACTGAAAATCGTATCATCTACATAGGTACAAAAAGTTTAAGTTCACTTTCGCGTCTCTGTAATACTTTTCTACCTGGAACAAATTTGAAATTTCGGTTGGCACCGATTTCCAATACATCTCTAGGTAGCACACATATTCATATGTTTTATTTAATTTGGTTAATTTGATAAACTATTTATTTTCCGCTTTTTAGTGCCTTATGGGTTTTTGATTGATATTGAAGTCGGTTAATACTTTTTTTTGAAAATTTACTTTATACATGATACATTTTGCTTCATATTCTAAGCGAAGGTTCAGTACAATATTATTTATTTACTTAATAACAATAATAATGGTGGTTATTTTCAAATTATGCTACATACATTAAACCTACACATATATCGATCGTTATTTATAAAACAACACATTATACATAGAGAACATTAGTTAGAGAAAAAGTAAATACATAAACATGACTGCTCATCCGTTCGTAATATATAGAGAAACATTTATATACAAAGAAATATGATGATAGCTAATCTGTCCATAACAATATTCTTAAAGGGCAGATTTTTTAAAGGGAAACGGAAAAGAAATTAAGCCTACTACTCGATTCAAGATATTTTTAACACAGCGATGTAGTTAGTGCTACTGAGAGGCGTCGGGAAGGTGTAGGCAGAGTTCCGATCCGACCACGGTGGGAGACGGACGTCGCGCTCGTTGCACTCTGCGATTTCGATACTCGTGATTTAGTGACGTCAGTTATTACTTCGTGAGTGCTCGTTTCCATTGTTCCGTTTCGGCACATCTGCGCTACACACCTGCGTTCTGTTTCTTAGAACTGAGTGAGACCTTTCCTTTCTATTTATTTATTGCTTTATTTATTTCTTGATATAATTATTTGTTTACTCACTTACTTATTTATTTATCTATCTATTTACGTATTTCTCAATTCGTTTCTTTATATATCTATTTACATTTTTGTTTATTTATGTAGTCTTATATTATTTTTTCCCTGTCTCGCTCACGTATTTATTTACATTTTTCTCCTAATTTGTTTCGTTTTAAACAGCTCTTTTGATCCGGACTCGGGATAGTCCCGTAGTTTTTCGTTCGGCGTGCCCCCCCTGCCTTTAAGGCAGGGAGGTTAGTTCGCGTCCCCCTTGGGCTACAGAATGGCCCACAATAGTGTTTTTACAGGACTCCGTGACGATTTATTGGCTATTGGCGTCGACGGAAACGCCGTCGACGCTATTCTTGCGCGACATTGTTTCACGTCCACGAAGGACGTTCAATATGTGCCCCGCGTGGCCACGTCGAATGCGTTTGCAGCTCTCGAGTCGGACTCGGAGTCGTCATTGGATTCACCGGATTCGCCGCTGAATCTGGTGGATGGAGCGCCTGCTCCCGCGTCAAGCTCCAGCTCGGAGGCCGGCTCCGAGATGGAGCTAGATGAGGCGGCGCCCGCCGTGCCGACCGTAATCTCCGCGTCGATCGCGATCCCCGCGTCACCCGCGACCTCTGCGCCCTCTGCGCACGACAGTGACGGTTACAAGACCGTCACTCACTCGAAACGCACTCGCGGTGCGCGCTCACCGGACTCCGGGTCCGACTCGGGTTCCGGACATAAAGATAAGGTAGTCCGTACCGAAAAATCGTCAGATGGCGCTCGTGTGCTTAAACACGCGGCTATACCGGCAGTCGCGAAACCACGTGCGAGCGGAGCCAACTCTGTCGCTGTCTCGCTCCCTCAGAGCGAAGTGAAGGGTTCCGTAGAACCTCAGGCAAAGAAGCCACGCCCACCGCCGCCTGTTACAATACAGGATAAGTCCCAGTGGACGTCAATCTCCACTAGGCTTAATAGTCAAAAAATCAATTATACGTCCGCCCTCAACACTCCGGCGGGCATTCAGGTTAAGGTCCCCACCAGTACAGATTTTCGCAATTTAACTCGATTCCTTCGGGAATCTAAGTTAGCGTATTTCACGTTTGCTCTCGAGGAGGAACGCCTCCTCCGAGTAGTACTTCGTCGTGTCCCAGCCGAGATCTCGATTGATGACGTCACCGCCTCCCTTAAGGAGGGTGATTTCCCAGTCCGGGAGGTACACCGGATGTACCACCCACGCACCCGCGCCCCCTATAATATGGTCTTGGTCCTCCTCGACCGTACAGTAGAGGGTAAGTCTATTTTTAACCTCACCTCCGTCTGCGGCCTCAGCGGCATCACTGTTGAGCCCCCGCGTAAAACTAATACTCCGTCGCAGTGTCATAACTGCCAAAGTTACGGCCACTCGGCGCGTAACTGTCACCTCCGCCCTAGGTGCGTCAAGTGCCTGGGCGATCACTCCACGAAGGAGTGTGGGCGCACGCCCGGCACTCCGGAACCTCCAAGTTGCGTGTTGTGCGGTAACGCGGGTCACCCCGCGAACTATCGCGGCTGTCCCCGCGCACCGCGCACACAACGCCCCCGACAGGCGCGACAGGCGTCCAGGGCACCTGCGGCCGCCGCCCGCCCTCCGCCTCCACCTCTCATGTCCGTGGATGCCTTCCCCAGCCTGCCGGGTGCCTCTCGTGCCCCGGTAGCGCCTGCGTCCACTACGCGTGTGCCACCTTCTGTGCCGCGCGCACCACAACCCGGGCGGGCCCCTCTGGGCCCCTGGGCCCCCCGACCCCAGCCTGAGGCTCCCAAGCCTCAGGCTCGCCCACCACAGGCGCGGCCGGCGCGCGCCGCTCCCGCCCACTCTACGGAGCTCTCCGCGGTGGACTGGGTCTACCAGTTACTCCGAGAGCACGACCTCCAGGAGGTTCTTGCATTCCGCGAGGCCCTTAAGGCCGAGACAGGCTTGGGCCGGCTCGACGTGCTCGCGCAATACAGAGGCATCGCTGCAACGTTGCAGCGCCTCTCCCGATCCACACAAGATTTAGATTTTAAATAAAATTCGCGGCTATGAATAGGATAAAACCGCGCGGTCTATCTCTTTCGTTTTTTAACGCGAGATCTCTTAGGACACAGCGCGATTTAGTAGCTGCCTTTTTGCGCGATAGACAGATTGACGTTCTCCTCGTCCAGGAGACGCTTCTAAAACCTAAAATGCGTAATCCTAGAATCGCGAATTATAATATAGTTAGAAATGATCGTGTCGCCCGCGGGGGCGGCACCTTAATTTACTATAGGCGTTCGTTATATTGCATGCCGATAGATCCGCCCGCTTTGACCAATATGGAAGTGTCAGTGTGTACGATAGGTATGACCGGTCATCCGTCCATTGTATTAGTGTCCGCGTACCTCTCACCGAATAAAGAGTTGTTACAAACCGATTTGCGAGCGTTGCTTAATTTAGGAGACTCAGTTATTATAGCGGGGGACCTCAACTGCGGGAACGTTATCTGGAATAGTCCGAGAACCTCTCGTAACGGGAGGATACTCGACAAACTAGGTAGGGTTCTCGCATTTGACGTCATAGCCCCTCCGGAACCCACCCATTATCAGGATAACTGTCGTCCGTCAGTTTTAGACATAGCTTTGTTAAAAAATATCACGCTTCGGGTACGACTCATACAAGTCGTACACGAACTTGATTCGGACCATCGCCCGGTCGTATTACAGTTAGGTTTTAACTCAGACTTCACCCCTCCGTCGGTTAGGGTGGCTGATTACGCGAAACTCGCTCGTTATTTTAAAGAAAATCCTTCGTCTAGCAATTTAGACAGGATTCCAGACTTGTTGGTGTCTAAAGCCGACGCGGATTCGGCTATCGATTCCCTGGTCGACTATCTCCAGACTGCCGTCAGAAAGACCTCGAAAGAGGTACAAGCGGCGAATGATCGCCGTTTTATACTCCCTGACGACGTGAGAGCGTTGATTACGGAAAAGAACGCCGCGACTCGAGCTCACGACGCTTACCCGTCTGCAGAAAATCGCGACCGTTTACGCTTGTTACGTAAAATAGTCAAATCTCGTATCTCTGAGATTCGGGGCGACAGGTGGGACAGACTTCTGGAGGATCTCCGGCCGTCCCACCTGTCGTACTGGAAACTCTCGCGAACTTTAAAGTCGGATCTCACTACTCCGATGCCTCCTCTCGATAGAGGTCCCGGATTGCCTCCTGCGTTCGATAGCATAGATAAAGCGGAATGTCTTGCCGCGAGTTTAGAAACACAGTGTTCACCGAACACTGATAACACTGACCCTATCCATATTAGGTCGATAGAATTGTCGGTAGAGCATGCACTAGCGTCCCCTCCCGTGGATACCCTAACCTTAATAACTTTCGATGAAGTCTCGACCGCCATCCAGCGTCTCAAGCTTAGGAAGTCCCCAGGTCCCGATGGAATCAGGAACGAGGTACTGAGACTCCTTCCCGATCACATCATAGCTCTATTGGTCTGCATCTTCAATGCGGCCATGTCCCAGGGCCACTTTCCAGCCGCCTGGAAGAAGGCCGTAGTGATAGGCATACACAAGCCCGGCAAAAAAGCTACGCTTCCCGATAGCTATCGCCCGATTAGCCTGTTAGATACATTAGGTAAATTATACGAGCGGCTCCTTCTGAACCGTCTCCAGGTTTCGATTACAGATTTAAAATTAATACCACCTGAGCAGTTCGGATTTCGCGCCGAACACTCTTGCACGAATCAAGTACACCGCCTCACGGAGTACATTTTCTCTAATTTTAATGCCGACCCGAAACGTAAACCGAAACGCACAATTGCAGTCTTCTTCGATGTCGCCAAAGCCTTCGATAAGGTCTGGCATGGAGGGCTCATCCATAAATTATGCAAATCTCACGTACCCGATAAGTTAATTCATATTATCCACGATTATCTCACTGATAGGACTTTCCGCTTTAGAGTGGATGGGGAACTATCCCTGCCCCACCCGATACGCTCAGGTGTGCCACAGGGCTCCATACTCGCGCCCTCGCTCTTCAATCTGTTCATCAGTGACCTACCTCGGTCTAAGCGGGTCGAAGTAGGTTGCTATGCTGACGATACCGTTATTTACACTTCCAGCTTGCGGTCGGACTTTCTTAGGAAGCGCATCGAAAAGGCCGTTTTCACACTCGGTAAATGGTTTCGTCGATGGCGCATAGAAGTTAATCCTGATAAGAGTGCCGCGATACTCTTCGATCCTTTACGACGTAGTAATAACCTCGAGCCCATCAGGCTATACGGAACCGATATACCTTGGGCCGACGAGGTCAAATATCTCGGTGTCACATTAGATAAACATTTAAATTTCGAGTCACATATAGATAGAGTGCGAAACAAAGCCGCTATGGTCTTGGGGCGCCTCCATCCGTTGCTTTGTTATAGGAGTAAGATGTCCCTCAGACACAAGCTCACTTTGTATAAGACGTGTATCCGTCCCGTGATGACATATAGCAGTCCCGTTTTTGCGCATATGTCAAAAGATAATTTTCATAAGTTGCAGGTTCTTCAAAACCGCGTTTTACGTAAAGTGACCAGTGCCCCGTGGTACATCCGGAGAGTTGATCTACATAGGGACCTAGAGATGCCTTCTATCTGGGCGTACGTAAAATCACTTACGATTAGTTATTTTGAAAAAGCCGCGAATCATCCCAGTCCGTTAGTGGTATCCGCCGCAAAATACAAACCCGTACCAAACGCTGCGCGTTGTAAAAGACGACCGCGACATATTTTTACCGACCCTCCCGATGAAATAACGGCAGTGAACGATCAGTACCAGCCTGTCTCTCCAAACAGAGCGTGCTCACGCCCACGCCCGCGTAACCACAGATCACGCCGCCGTGGTCTAGGGATAAATTTCGCTCCCGCACACCAGACTAGGCCCCCCTCGGCAGCTGCTCAAGCCTAGGTCCGTTCCCTCGGCGTGGAGCCCTTGAGTACGCTGCCCGCGCGATACAGTGACACAAAATCTTACATCACTGCGACAACATTACACATATCACCTCCACACACGTGCACGCATACACGCTTACACATGCAAGTGGAAGGGTCTTATCTTTTTTCCCTTATCAAACTGAAATAGTTTAGAAAATTACCCGATACGAAATATATATAAGAGTTGTTGAGGTATGTATGCTTGGTACACATATATGTTTCAACAACTCATATATGTATGAATAGTTAGCTTAGCTTAGGTTAGCTCACATAGGTCGCGAATTGCATGTATCAGGCAACAGCCCAAGCCGAGGTGTGCCGCGCACCCTTGAGCTAGTTGTCAAAATAAAATCGGCTGAGTGCCTTAAGCGCTCGCCTTAGTAGTCCGGTGAAGCTGTTAAGACCTTGCTTGGTCAATAGCGTAGTCAGTTCGAAAAAAAAAAAAAAAAAAAAAAAAAAGGTGTAGGCACAAAGTAACGGTAGGTTTTCTCAATATTATATGTAAGAAATTCGAAGTATTATCGATATAATGAACCGCACGATATGTTCTAAGTAGCGTGGGTCGTTAGTACTTATGGAACATTTTTATTTATAAATTCGTTTATAATATCGAGTGAAGTACAGAATTCATGATTATATTTTTTTTTATAAAGTTTATTTATTACAGGGTTTTTTTTTCACATAATTTTTAGTACTTAAACAATGAAAGCAGATTGGATAAGTAATAATTTTAAATAAACTAATATATTAAAATGATTCAATTCCAATGAAAAACTTACTTTGTATGTTGTGTTTAACATTTTTAATTTGCTTTGTCGTATAAAAGTGGCCATTGTCAATTTCAATAGATATATATACACCATAATCATATTTAAGTAATTTCTTTTAGAGGTGGTAGAGCCACGCTAAAGCTATTACTGGTTTCAGCATGAATGGATCGGCTCGCCTGGGGTACTACCACCCTCTCATAGAAAACGGACGTGAAGTAACAGTGCTTACATTGTTGCGTTTCGTTCGGTCAGTGAGAGCGCCGGAGGACCACCTCCCCTACCCTACCCTACCCTCCCCTTTCCTTCAAACATAGGCTGGCAACACACTTGCAACTCCCCTGGTATTGTTAGTGTCTATGGACGGTGGTGATCACTTACCATCAGGTGATCCACCCGTTCGTTTGTCTCCTATGACATAAAAATAAAACTAAAAAAATGTTTACTGCTTTCTGTTAGTTAATATTTAGCAGCTTAGATAAAGCATTACAGCATTTGTACTTCCATTGTACTCATTACCTAATATAATAAAATATATACTAAAGCCAGATACGTTACGTCTATAATTTAAATGTAAATTGATTCAGTAGTTTACGGGTTATAAGCAGTGTAATATACAGACAGCGAAACATCGTCTCTTATAATATATACTAGCTGACCCGTGTCCACTTCGATGGGCGGTAAACACTTACAAAAAACGACTTTTTGTAACTTAAATATAAAAGTTAGACATACGCTGTCGATGACTTTTTTTTGTCGATTTGGTCCAGTTCCGACAACGGCATCCAGTGCAAAACCGTATAAGTTTTAAATTTGCATTAAGTATGTACACGATAAATAGACGAATAACTCAATATCACGCTAACCGATTTCGATGATTCATTTTTTATTGGAAAGGACGTACTTCAAAGGTAGTTTGATGAGAGTTTGGTTAGGTTCTGATTATGGGATCCGTAACAAAGTAAGAAAACCTTCAAGAAACGAGCCTACTCCTTTCTTAAGGGCCGGCAACGCATCTGTGTTTCCTCTCGTGTCACAGGTGTCCATGGGCGGCCGTGATCACTTACCATCAGGTGACCCGTATGTTCGTTTGCCACCAATATTATAAAAAAAAACTCTTCAAATCTTAGGAGCCTATTGTGCTTATGTTCGTTGCTGTGTTGCAACATGACGCAAGCATTGTAATTACATTATTGAAGGTGTATTATGTGTGAGGCGATGGTAGCCGAGTTGGTGGTAGAAACTATCGCGGATTATTGATAAGGTTGCGTTCGTACCAAACGTTACTTATTGTACAACCAATTGAAACCATAAGGGGGAGGGGGAAAGAGGAGATGGGTCTCCGGCGCTCTCACTGACCGAACGAAACGCAACAATGCAAGCACTGTTACTTAACGTTGGTTTTCTATGGGTCGGGTGGTAGTACCCTGGGCGAGCCGACCCATTCATGCTGAAACCAGTAATAGCTTCAGCGTGCCTCTACCACTACAAAGTATTTTTGAATGGCTTTTCTGTTATAATGAATAGGTTATGTTATAACTCAAACATGAAATAAATCAAAGTTTATTGTTGTTTTTTATAAACACTAATTATGCTGTTTAAATTGGTCAGAGCCAGGAAAAATGATCTATCACTACATATCATAAAACAAAGTCCTCTGCCACGCCTGTCTGCCTGTTCGCGGTAAACTCAAACATGCGGTTTTCACCAGTAGATAAGGTGATTTCACGAGAAAGGTTAACGTATATAATTTGTCATGGTTTTTTTTATCATGGCGGGACAACGTCAGCCGGGCCCGCTAGTGTATAATGTTACTTCTCATACAGATTCCTAATTGTCGCGATAAAAAAAAAAATCTTACTTTTTGCGTTCTATCATGAAATACCTATTTCAAAAATCTGGAAGAAATATAGGTATGTTATAGTGTAGCATATACTTTAAAAATATATCTTCTTTTTGTCTCTTAGATCACGCCGCCTGCGTTTTATCGTTGTTAAGTTTTGTATTGTAATTTAACACCGATAATTAAACAATAATACCGATTTAAGCAATCGACTGACATATTAGACATGGCCAGACGATCTACGTGTATCATATCAAATGTCGTCATTATTTCCTCGTGTTACACGAGATGTTGACGATGATGCAATGTGACGACTGAAAAACACGTCGTACTTTCTAGAAACTAGTAATAGACTTTTAGCAAGCCACGAATACGAGTGTAAGTGGAAAACCAGACCGTAACTGCTCCTGCAACGTCGAAGAGCAGACTTGCATTCCTCTAAGAGGCCATCCATATATTACGTCACACGAATTTCGTGATTTTTTGACCCCTCCCTCGTCCTTGTCACAATTGGTCACTAAATCGTTAATAGTGCAAAGTTCGTGTTCTAACATGTAGATTTGGAAATGTGACGTCACAAAATTTAGGACCCCTCTCACCCCCTTGTCACACAATGTAACACTTCGTCGACCTCCTCCCTCCCCCTTACCGTGTGATGTAATTTATGGATGGTCCCTAAAGAATACACCAATTTCACTATGCTTTTATTTAATCGTATGGATAAATAAAGTGGATCTCTGGAAAGTGGAATTCTTTTATTATCATCGATTGATCGATTACTCTATTTGTCGCTGCGAGGTTTAATTTATGTGGAACAGTGCAGCGGACAACAATATGTTACTCTTTTAGCACCCCCCGGGAAGCACGTGCAGGGGAATGAGAGGTACATTTCCTTCGGACGCGAGCAGCACTAGCCCCTCTATGAATCAGCCCTTGACTATATGTTTTACAGGCACGCGCTTGGTCTGTATCTCACATGATGGTAAGTGAAGACGCGGTCGAAGATGGATCGCTTTTACCCGCTATTGTTAAAGAGTAACGGAAAGACAGACCCCGTGAGTGAATTGCACTCTTTAACCGTATGTATGTAGGAGCATTCCCGAATGAAAATGGAAACTCTTTAAGAGAGCCAGACGGACAGGTAAACTAGTGATTTGCATCATGTCTAATAGCGGAAACGTTAGGTTAACTAGTTAGATCTATAAGGATTCGAGGTGATATTTCGTACGCAGTTCGTATTGAACTCGTTGTTTTTGAGATACCTAGAGCCAATCTAAATGCATACGATACATGTATGAGGTTTTGGAAGAGCATAGTAATACGATTTTTGACATTTATTAAAGAAAATCTACGGTTAATGAACTACAATACAAGAGACCAAGTTGCACACGTCGTGTCTGTGTCACTGCATAGAGTCGGAATTCGTCATTGCCGTGGCTAGCTCGCAGCCGAGGTATGAAACCCATCTTGCAGGAGCAACAGCACTCACTGCCGTCACGCTATTGAAAGCTGCGACAAACAGGAATGGGGACTAACTCGCTCAATCATATACCCACGACAGGCATCCATAGCAGATTTCCAAAGTTATCAAGGGTAGAGACTGCAACACCCGTTATTAGAGTATTTTTTTTTATTATTTCATTTAAAACAAAATGAAGTAACAGCTCTATTTTAAATGTTATCCACCATAAAAAGAAAAATCAACTTTTCTTAGTACTTTTTGCAATATTCGGGAAGAACAAGAGCCGAATAATTGTGCCTTCGAGTTTACTATGCCGTAGAAAATATTAAATCTTTTATAACAAATTTTAATTTAATACAATACACAAAGAATATTGGACTATATAACTTTGATTAAAGTTTGCCGAGACTTTATGACGCGCCCTCTACCAGGCGAGACGACGTTACAACTAAGTAAGAAGAGATGCAGTTCTGTTATATGTACATTAGACTGATTAAAAAAAAATTGACTATTTTTTTTTTCTTAAATATATCGAAAATGTTCTTGGAAATGATTTGGAATTTATTTTCGTAAAAAAATTGAAAAAAAAATGAGAAAATATCATAAATTATATTTTAAATTTTAAAGACTTCGAAACGCGTCAGTTTATCAAAAAAATATAAGATAGCTTTTTTGTAAGGCATTCAATTTTATACAAGAAAATGATTTGGTCTAACCTTTTTGATGAATCATTAAAGAGTTATAAAATTCTAAACTAAAAAAAAACAAGCTTTCCCGTGTTAACCATACGGGGAATTGAAATTTACCAAGCGGGATGATATCTTAATATTAAGAGCTGTGGTTTTCACAGGATTTTTTTTCATTATTTCTGACAATATTTTCGATATATAATGTAAAAACTAAAAATTGTCGATTTTTTAAAATTAGTCTAATGTACATACATACGTCTGAGTTTAATGTAAAACAGAGGTAAAAGTGGTATAGTCGCCCTAGGTGTATAGATGTCTTATAATTTACGTTGAAACATACAACAACGTACAAGCTAACACTTGTAAGCAACTGAGTGCTTATCAAGCTGAAAAAAAAAATGATTTATCAGTGACTTCGCCTACTTTGCCTCATGGTATTGAATTACCTTCAACAAGTATTTATTTTTAGAATACCTGGTATAATTAATGTTTAGTTTTTTTTTTTAATATATATGTTGAACTTGTTTGACGTTGAGTGTGGTAGTTACAAAGGTATGATGTCCTCCTTGTAATTTAATCGATCAGTCACTCAATACAAATCAAGTTTTAATAATAAAAGAGTTTACCTTAAACACTAGATACACTAATACATTATTGAATATAGGTACGTATATCCTAAGAGAAGAGACGGCTCATCGCCTCCTTTTTGTTTTGAACTGACTACGCTATTGGCCTTACAGGCCATTACAGCTCCACCAGACAACTGAAAGCCCTGCTCGGTTTTGAACTGAATACTCTATTGGCCTGACAGGCCTTTACAGTTTCACCGGACAACTAAAAACCCCGTTCCGTTTTGAACTTAATACTATATCGGCCTAACAGGCCTTTACAGCTTCACCGGACAACTAAAAATCCCGTTCCGTTTTGAACTGACTATTCTTTTGGCCTAACAGACCTTTACAGCTTCACTTAACAACTAAAAACCCCGCTCCGTTTTGAACTGAATACTCTATTGACCTGACAGGCCTTTACAGCTTTACCGGACAACTAAAAGCCCCGTTCCGTTTTGAACTTAATACTCTATCGGCCTAACAGGCCTTTACAGCTTCACCGGACAACTAAAAGCCCTGTTCCGTTTTGAACTGACTATTCTATTGGCCTAACAGACCTTTACAGCTTCACTTAACAACTAAAAACCCCGCTCCGTTTTGAACTGAATACTCTATTGGCCTGACAGGCCTTTACAGCTTCACCGGACAACTAAAAGCCCCGTTCCGTTTTGAACTTAATACTCTATCGGCCTAACAGGCCTTTACAGCTTCACCGGACAACTAAAAGCCCCGTTCCGTTTTGAACTGACTATTCTATTGACCTAACAGACCTTTACAGCTTCACTTAACAACTAAAAACCTCGCTCCGTTTTGAACTGAATACTCTATTGGCCTAACAGGCCTTTACAGCTTCACCGGACAACTAAAACCCCGCTCCGTGTTACTACACTTTTATAGGTTCACTTTGTATCAGAGAGGAGGACGTAAAATTTATGTTAGGACAGATACTTTTTGACAGTAGAACGGGCATTAACGCCGACATATACAGTAGTATCATTCTGCTATTATTGTTTCATAGTAGTCAATATACATGGTTTTCATTAGAAAAAAAAATCTAATAAATTTTAGGATCTAATCTGTTTTTAGGAAAATATTAGGTCTTTACCTATGAAATTGCCGTTTTGTATGAAAACATTTAAACGAATTTTTTTCATGTATTTTTTATTTGTATTAATCGAAGTAATCACCCATGCAATCAATGCATCTTTGCCAACGCAGTGGTAGTTTATTGATGCCCTTCTTAAAGAAATCATCTGGACGGGAGGCAACAAATTCTTCAAAGGCATTTTGTACTGCCTCTCGGGTATTGAATTTTTTTCCCGCCAAGGAGTTATCCAAATTCTGGAAAAAGTAATAGTCTGTAGGCGCAAGATCTGGTGAGTAAGGCGGATGACGGAGAACTTCCAACCCCAATTCTTGCAACTTGGAGACCGTCTGCTGTGTAGTATGAGGTCGCGCGTTGTCGTACAGGAGCAGCGGAGACGAGCGATTGACCAATGCTGGTTGGAGACGTGCCAGCTTCTCCATCATTGTGTTCAGTTCTTCACAGTACACATCTGCAGTAATGCTCACCCCGTTTGGTAAGAAGCTGTGATGAATCACACCGGCGCTAGACCACCAAACAGTGACCATCACTTTTCTAGGGGTAAGTTTTCGTTTAGGGCATTGTTTAGGTGCTGAACCTGGATCCAACCAACTTGCTGAGCGCTTGCGGTTATCAAACAGAATCCATTTTTCATCGCAGGTAACAATGCGGTTCAAAATTCCTTCATTTGTGTGTCTGTTGAGCAGTGCAAGGCACGTCTCGACGCGTACTTCGCGCTGGCGATCATTGAGCTCGTGGGGCACCCATTTGTCAAGCTTTTTTACCTTGCCAATTTGACGCAAATGGACCAATATTGTTTTGACGCTAACGTCGAAAGCTGCTGCTAATTCAGCCGTAGGTTGTGTATCATCAGTTTCCACAATCGCCTTTAATTCGTCATTGTCGACCAAAGTCTTCGGACGACCGCGAGGTTCATTTTTCAGATTGAAATTCCCAGAACGGAAGCGAGCAAACCAATAACAGGTGGTGCGTTGGTTTGTAGTGTTAACTCCGTAAACGTCGTTGATGTTGCGTGCCGCTTGTGCCGCGTTGCTGCCGCGATGGTACTCATGTTCCATAATTACTCGAATTTTTAAAGTATCCATGATGACCAAAAAGATTGAAATGCGATGGAAATGTAACACTAATCAATAAACAAATGACTACTTTTGGAAAAAGAATTCCATGTCTTTAAAATAAAATTAATTTGAAATTAGAATTCTTAGCCAAACAAAAATTATTTTGATTTGAAATGGCCAGCACTGCAGAACGGCAATTTCATAGGTAAAGACCTATTATATATTTATTTCAAAATGTAGGGCAACTATCCTACATTTTTTACCTTAGATAATCACGTTGTAATCCTTTTCGTGAGCGGAAACAGGTGGTAGCCATTGTATTTACTCTGTGCTCACAATGCGTAATAGTATATGGACGGTCGAGACGTAATTGGTTAACGAACCATCGTGAGTTATTGCACGTTAGTCAATTAGCCATTCTATCGTCGATCTCGTATTTCTTGTATAACGTATTAGGTATCTAACGATGTGATCTTTCATAATTCATGATTTATGAGAAAATGACTTCTTACAAATATGTCTTTTCCTTCGCGAAATGTTCATTCTCAGTAAATAATTGTCGATTAAATTTAATTAATTAATCACCTACAGAAAAAACTTCTCGTTAAGCACCGTTATTTCTCATTCAAGTTTACTCAATTATCTCTATTCTTTTTTTTTAATATCTTAGGAGGCAAACGAACTGGTAGACCACCTGATGCTAAGTGATCTCCACCGTCCATAGACACTTGCAACACCAGTAGAGTCGCAAGTGCGTTGTCAGCCTGTGTTTGGGCGGAGGGGAGGTGGGAATCCGGCGATCTGACTAACCGAACGAAACGCAACAATGCAAGCACTGTTACTTCACGTGGGTGTTTCTGTGAGAGGGTGGTAGTGTCCCGAGCGAGCCGACCTATTCATGCTGAAACCAGTAATAGCTTCAGTGTGGCTCTACCACCACCTACATTCTTCTATTATATATTTTTACTAATGTTTGCCCACGGCTTCGCTCGTATTAATGTAGATTTGACCCAATCCTTGGGAGCAGTACTGTTCTTCTTGTTAAAAGTTATGTACACGCCTTAAGTAAGAAATTTATTGTCAGGTGTACAGTATAGATCATGGGGTATGTATTTCATTCAAAAGTACTTCTTCCAAAGGATAAATCTAATGTGCATTATAACGCAAGAAAATTCACGAGTAAATGGTAGTCGTTTTAATATTTTCATTAAAACTTGTACTTCTTTTAGCCACCTACGTTGTATTTGACTACCAAGATTTGTATACGAAACCCCTACTTAACCCGCAACAAATTATTTGCTCGGTCGACAAAAAGAAATGTGCCCGTAACTAACTCTCAAGAAGCTGTTTAGATTTTACTCGTCCCTCAGATAAGGTACAATAGTGATGCGATTCAGTCGATAGATATATCGGTAGTGATATCGATGATACAGTTTTCCAGCTCTTTTACCTAATAAATTGAAAGTTAATGTTAGTTTTAATCTATATCTCTACTAATATTATAAAGAGGTAAAGTTTGTGAGTTTGTGACGTTGTGGCGTTGTAAGGGGTAATCTCAGGAACTACTGGTCCGATTTGAATAATTCTTTCAGTGTTATATAGCTCATTCATCGAGAATGGTTATAGGCTATATATCATCACGCTAAGGCCAATAGGAGCGGAGCACAGATGAAAAATGTTTCAAAATCGAGATGTTTTTTTTTTCTTTTTGAGAGCTTCTGCTGCGTGTCAGAGTAGTAACGTAGCCCAGAGTAGTAACTATTACTACGCGGACGAAGTCGCGGGCAGGGGCTAGTATAATATAATTTCCGATTTTAGTACAAGGTGGAATTCTGAAACATTGTATATGACTAATCTATATAGACGTCTTAAATGTATAGGCATAGCAGGTTGACCCAGGAAGGGTATCTAAATGATACAGGGCGGATATAAATGTATTAATAATATACCTACCAAAATTCTGAAAATGTCAGATCTCCAACTATACTGGTTATAGAGATAAATATCTAAAGAATAGTTTTTTTTCTTAGGATTATCAATCAGTTCAATCGATATATCTAAAAATGTTATTATAGTATGTATATATAATATTTTAAAACCTCATGATATGATTTTAAGACAAAAAGAACTGTATAGGTTCATGTAAGTATTGATACACTAATACTTAATATAATCCTTATAAATAAAATGATAGTGGTTTGCCTTCGTGCGCAGATCATACAAAAATTACTGGGTAAATTTTGAATTTTTTTTTTTTCTTTATTACATAGACACTATTCTTTATCTATATATATATATATATATAAAATATATTTTTAAAATAATAAATAATGCAGACGAAAGAAATCAAAAAAGAAATCAGGGTATCAGCTAGTAAAAAATAATTCATTTTATCGACGTTAATAATTGAGTCGCATCACTACAGTAGCGGTATCTAGTACTACGCTGCTCGGCACGGCTAATAACAGCGGGGTACCTTCAGATTAGTTGACTCAACCCACAACGCTCACCCACTTTACAAGGTGGCGTACATAATTTTACACTTTAGTACGTAGGATGGTAGTGTTCGAGTAAATAGCCAGTTCTCAAGTTTACTTTCGTTTGTGCATATATAATATAGCGAGTGTTTCTTTCGAGAGATATGAATATGAAGAAAAATGTTTACGTTTATTAAAATTGTTGTAACTGAAGACTAAGTGATTAAGTTACATTCATTCATATTATAAAGTAGGTATAATTAATATTGTCATTTCCATACCAATTATCATCATTTATGGGTAAAGCTTGGAAGCAATCAAAATGTAAGAAATAATTATTGGAATTTCGTTTTTAAATACAGTTTGCGTCTATTACACGGTTTTGGATTTTTTTTTTACATTTGAAACAATGATCACTTTGTGCCATTGCCTTTGGAAACCGCGTCGCCTTACGTAGGTTGGAACTCTACGTCGTGTTGACACAACAGCATTACTAGGAGGGCTCTTGCTAACACCCGTGTGACCAGTTACCGCCAGTGATATTATAACTAAAAGGCTGTAGATACGCCATAAGCGCTTCGACAGCGCTTTGTTAAAACTTGGCTAGCTAGCTTATTTTTGACGGCTGCCCCGTCAATCCGCCCGTATCTAAGCAACATATAACTATTTCTTTTTCACCACCGACATTGAGAATATGCTATCTTACTTCCACATTTTGTGTGTGGCGTTACGATATTACTTTACGTATGTGTGCGTTATCGTGCCATTTGTTTTATCAAAACATCATGTAGGTAACGTATTTACTACAGCTTTTTAGTTATAATATCAATGGTTACCGACGTCAAGTTGAAAATTTGTCACCAAGCCCATATAGGAGTGTTCCACCAGCTGCACTTGATTATCTTCTCTTAAACCGCATTGTCACTCAACATCAGATGAGATTATTTGAAACGCTAAAATCTATATATATAAAAATTAATAGCCGAATCTATGTAAGCGTATCACTACAAAACGGCTGCACCTTTCTGGTTGGCTGGCTGACTATTTTTGTGTTGATAATTGTCAGGGCAGGTTTTATATGGAAGAAAATGTTTGAAGAATCGCACGGAAAAGTGAAAAATTTGGGTCACTTAACAAATCTATACTAATATTATAAAGCTAGAAGATCTGCTTTTTTGCTTGATCCGATTTGAAAAATTCTTTCAGTGTTAGCTCATTTATCGAGTAAGGCTAAATGTTATATATCAACACGCTAAGACCAATAGGCGCGGAGCACCAATGAAGAATGTTACTTTTTTTTTCATTTTGAGAGCGTTCAATGCGTGTTAGCGTTAGTCCAAAGTTACTATTCCATGCGGACGAAGTCACCAGCAGAAGCTAGTTTCATATAAATAAGGTGACTGACTGAGTGAGACAGTAGAGAGATCTTTAAAAATATTGACAGATGACGTTCAGTTGCTGTTTTATTTTAGTTTACCCCTCGGTAAATTTTAAGGCCCATATCTCAAAATGCGACTCACGTTTTTTTTTAATTTCGCGACATCGTAAATATCATGGTTTAGTAAAAAAAATCGTACCTATAAATGAGAAAATAATTTTAAAATACATGCAACATAATAATTATGATTTTACAACACACAATTTGTTATTTTTCCAAATTTTTTTAATAAATCACGTTTTTTTTAAGCTTATGTTGTAAACCTTTATGATTTTGTACAGTCCAGGGTTAATTATATGGTCGTACTGTAATGATTTTGTCTCATTTTCTTCGTTAGTATTCTAAACGTTTACTAGTAAACAATAAGAAAGTAATAAAGATGCTCCAATAGTTTTCATTGTAACAAGGATTTTAGTACATGTAATTTATATTAATTTTGAGATATTTCATACTCCATTGTTAAATACACGCGATATAATTATATAACGTTTCGCTTACTATGCAAACGGATGACAATCGAAATGTCGATTCTGCGTCACTGCATGCATGGTTTTGGTCGGAAATTCGTTAGTACCCTCTTGTGTTACAATTACTGCTCACTGACGTTTGTGATTTTATACCTACTTGTTTTTAGAGACAACACCCTCTTTTTTGTCACTTTTTGTCTCCACTGATACTATCTAAACTAGTTTCACGTCACTTCGCTATCATTCTTTTGTTTTGCCGTCTGTATTTAATTTAATGATAATAACATACTGATGGACAACAGACTAACCTGCGAGGGTAAATTTTTGTCCAAACCTAATATGAACATTAAATCAGGACGCACGGATTTCCTGCTCGGTTTAATTGATAATCGTAAGTCGTTGTTCTCGAAATGTGATCATAATAAAGGGTACAAAGTTTCGTATTCATGTATTAATGTATATATATTTGTCTGTATTTCCTTTTTTTATTGTTCTGAATGGTAAAAACTGTATTGTACATTATAGACTTAAGGAGCATGAAGTATGGCACATAGAGAATTATAAAGACTTGGACACTTTGGACTTAAATGGTATGGTAAAAATGACTAGTTTCAAATTATTATTTTTTATTATTTTAAATAGAGAAAATAAAGTGGCAAACGGAGGAGAAAAAAGTGCTGACCTGTTTTATCTCCGCATATTACATCACCAGTCTGGAGACAAACGCATGAATAACTACGATAGGTTTATTTATCGTTTTGAATACGTAATGGTCGTTCAATAAATTAACCTGTGGCCCGTTAATAAATTGTCGTTTACAGCTAGCTACACGAGAATTTCAATTTAGTTAAAAGCATCTGTAGACATATTCGTATACGAAACGTCCGCCGGTAGTTTTGCGTGACTCTACGCAATACAGTCGTTATTATATTTATTCCCTGTCAGACGTGAAAAACAAAGAGATATTTTAACTAATAACGAATTAGATATCTTTTATATACAGATAGGTAGAGGCTCGTCCGGGGTAGTACCACCCTCTCACAGAACACCGACGTGAAGTAACAATGCAATGAAGTAATAATGCTTGCATTGTTACGTTTCGTTCGGTCAGTAAGAGCGCCGGAGGCCCACCCCCCATTCCCTCTCTTCTCCACTCCTCTCTCCGCTCGAAAATCATCTATGGCGTCCTAAGAGAAACATGCGATTACGGCGTGGCTGTCGAAGTGTTAAAAATATATTTTTGATGTCTAGTTTCATAATCCAACACACTAACATCACATTGTCATACTTATTACAAAATACATACAACGTTCCACATACATATATGGCGTCCAACAATCAGTTATATGAATATTTAATGGGACGCCTTATACAACTTGCAACGTGACAGATTGGAATTGCATCGACACGCGTGATTCATGGCTTATTGTACCATATAATAATAGTTCAAGGTAGATATTATCGGAACGTCACACGAATATTAATATCTGCGTAAATTGATACAACAAAGACATACAATGAAGACCCTTAACTTGCATGTTTCAAGTCCCATGTGTTCCAGACCGTGGTAGAATTTGGCCTTTATCTAGGCTTTGGAAATTTGCAGTGTTCATTATTTTTTGTAGTAGCTTTTGTAAGTAGACAGGAGGCGAAAGTCTCTGCCCAGCCAATAAAGTCTTCGTTCAACAATAACTAGATATCGGGTCGGCGTGAAAAATACGTCTCGGTAAATAACAACTCACTAGAAATGTGAGCTTTTATTTTGTTTAGTTTGTTTGAAACACAGCCAACGTAAGCACGTTTCACAATGCCGCGATGTATTCAAAAGATGCAAAAATAATACCCGAAAAAACAATTTAACGGCCGGAGTATCTTACTTTCGCTAAATACATATTGAATAAGTTATATTTTAAAGCTTTAAACTAACAAATAATATCAAGTTTTAAACAAAATTACCGATTTTAAACCAGTAGTACAAATGTTTGGCCACCACAAACCACGCACAAACACGCACAATAACGGGAAAAAGTACTTTATTCATTGCATTGTAAGGTTGAATTCACACTAAATGTTGTTTATGTTCTCTTTTCATTTGTAAGTGAGGGGAGTAATTTATTGCTTTGCTCGTTTTATCGTAAATATTAGATAATATTTTGAACGTTTGTGACTCTATTACTAGGTGTCATGGTTGTAATTAGGTTGAACTTAAAACTTTTTTTCTCCCTTTCTTAGTAAACAAATAGCTACATAAGTATATATTTACGTGGACAGCAGTTAGCTTCGATTTTGTACGTGGCCATTATGTAGTTATTGTTGATCGAAGAATAAAGTGTAAGGCTATATTATAGGTATGATCCATGCCTCGAGAACAGCACATTTTGACGTGATAACGTCTCATAAATCGATGAACGCCGGCAGCACGCATGAAAAAGCATAACTCATTGTCACGTTCCGCCTGAGCCGAGCGTGCAACCGAGAGCGCGGAACAAGCGATGTAGAGGTGTGATCGGCCTAAGCGTTCGGCTTGTAACGCATCTATTCATATAAAGAATAATGCAATTCAAATCATAAAAGTACGCAATTTGTCATCAATATTTTGTTATGACGTTATCGTGTTAAATTATCGCCCGTAAACCGACTTTACAGACAACCGTTTTTTTTTTTTTAATTAAAGGTATCCTTGTCCTGTCCTTCTTTGTACCCCTATGTGTGGTGGCGTGAAAGCGTAACAAATAAACAAATTCACTTTTGCTTTTATACTATTAATTTGTAGGTAGTAAGAGCCACGCTGAAGCTATTTTTGGTTTCAGCATGAATGGGTTAGCTCGCCCGGGGTACTACCACCCTCTCACAGAAAACCGACGTGAAGTAATAGTGCTTGCATTGTTGCGTTTCTTTCGGTCAGTGAGAGCGCCGGAGGCCCATCTCCTCTTCTCCCCTCCCCCCACTCCTCCCTCCCCCAAACACAGGCTGGCAACGCACTTGCGACTCCCTTGGTGTTGCTAGTGTCTATGGACGGCGGTGATCACTTACCATTAGGTGACCCGCCTGTTCGTTTGCCTCCTATAATATAAAAAAATAAAATAATATGGGTTTAAGCTAAACAATAAAAAAACATTGAAATCTCCTTTATAAATAATAGTCGTATATCCTTATTTGTGTTGCGGCGCATAATAAAGGAAAATAAGGCAATCTGTCTGGCTGTCTGCGCCGTCGGCAATAGTCAAACGGGCCGTGCCCCGTTATTGAATATCAGGAATTAATTCGGTTAATTGGAATATACTCACGCATCGCCGACACTATATAGAGAGAACAGTGTTTAACAATTATGTTAAACGATTTTATGAAAATTGTTGCATAACGTATGGTACTTTTATTCCCGATATCGGTTTTATTTTGGTCCAATTAAGAATACAAAATTGTCCTTTTTTTATCTTTTTTATAATAATAATATAAGAATGTTTTAAATAAATCAATATATATAAAATAAACCAGTGGCTATCATAATAACCATTATTACGTATTACTTATTGTTTAGTAAAATTAATGCCGAAAAGGAAACGCATAAAGTTCAAATTGGGACAATTTTGTTGAATAATCGCATATTGCGGGCCACATTGGTATATTCTTTTAACACTGCTCTCACGCGCGCACCTACGCTATTGTTGTCGCTTACGAAAACTCGAACACAATTTGAGAAATTGAACTTTTGGTGTTTTCTCAGTGTTCCGACTTGCCCTATCAATCAATCTGGTAAGTCGTATTGTTTATCTCACACGTATCTTCCCTTAAAGTTACCAACACGGGCGATGCAGTAATTTTTCCAACCTTGGTTCAAAACAATAAACCAATCTCTGATATCTTCAGTCGCCGTAACTAATATTTTCAGTGCGAATGTGAGTTTGTTTGTTACACTTTGGTCGTCATAAAATTTTGCATGCACGTTATTAGAGGTACAGAAAAGGACATTGGTATCTTTTATCCAGAAAATATACTGTTCCCAAGAGATTAATCAACATAATAAGTCAACCGACTTTTATAATAATAATGAATATATATGGATGATTTTATAACGATTTCATTGTACAAATATAAATACAAATATCGAGTTTAAAATTCTTTGCTATAACAGAGCGTAAATGGTTGCTACGATTAAATGGCTCACTGTTCATTTCATTCTTTATGTTTTCATATACTCTCCCAATTATAATTGGTTTATGACGTCATCGTCTCTCACATCGCAATATTGGCACGTAGGTGTAAACCCATTGGGGTTGTTTCCGCCACTTTTAAAGCATTTAGTAGGGCTTCGCGTGCAAGTGCTTAGTTAGGAGTTTTAATGTTTCATGTTAAATGTGGCAATTAAATGTTTATAACACGGTTATAATTTGATTGATGACGTCATCTGACGACAGGTTTGAAAAGTAAAAAAAAATGCATTCTATAACAAACACTATTTATTACCTTTAATTATATTTATTTGATAAATTATTTTTGAAGTGAAAACTACAAATTTTAAAGATAAAATTCTTTTCGTTGGGGAAATCCTTTGTTATTCAATTGTTTTGAGTTTTCACTTCTGTCGGCAGTCCTTATGACTGCCTCGGTTTTTTTAAAATACCAAATGTCTAAGAAATAAACTAAAAGCATTAATCAATTAGTTACATCCATTAGTTCAGTCAGACTTCTATTCATTTTGTTTACATAAGAAGGTTAGTTATTTTTATATGTTTTGGAAAATAATATGACAGAAATAACGATTCAAGTGAAATTCTAAGATAATCGTAATAAATAAATTAGTTACAAATCATTATAAGAACTCTAATATCATTGTTTTCAGTACGCTGGTACCGTGGAAGATATTCCGAGAGGAGCTAAACAACGTGCACCCCATATCGACTGGTCTCGAGACGATGGCCCTTAAGACAACAATAGATCTCACCTGCAACGATTTCATTTCAAACTTTGAATTCGACGTGTTTACAAGGTAACATATACTATCATTTTTTATTTTACCACTAGAATAGAACCCCGATAATCCGAACATTCCAAATGTTCACCCCGTTCGGATTGATCGGGCGTTCGGATTATAGTATGTATATATTTTAAAAGGTGTTTAATGCAATGAAACAGCTTTTAAAATTGAAGTGTGGTGTTTAATAACAAAGAAAATGCTTTATCCCACAATTTATGCAATAACATTATTTCCGAAATTGGAAATTTAACAGCTTTTTAAAATTGAAAGTGAATACACATTTTAAGCATTAAATATTGTTACATCAATAAAATAATCTTGAATAGTACTTTGATGAGCGGTGTTTAATGACAAAGAAAATGTTTTATCCCACAATTTATGCAATAACATTATTTCCGAAATTGAAAATTTAACAGCTTTTTAAAATTGAAAGTGAATGCACATTTTAAGCATTAAATATTGTTACATCAATAAAATAATCTTTAATAGTACTTTGACGAGTGGTGTTTAATGACAAAGGAAATGCTTTATCCCACAATTTATGCAATAACATTATTTCCGAAAATGGAAATTTAACACCTTTTTAATATTGAAAGTGAATACAAATTTTAAGCATTATTATTATATTTAAAAAAAATCTTGAATAACATTTTGACGACTGGCGTTTAATGACAAAGAAAATGCTTTATCCCACAATTTACGCAATAACATGAGTTTTTTTTTTTTAATTGAAATATCTTCTTGGCGCGCCCATTCCAAGCATTCGTTTAATACAGACACAACCCGAGCATGTGGAATCCTTGCAGTTGCTTGCGATTTCTCTAACACTTGTTCGTTTTCGTCAGTAGTCACATTTTGTATTTGTCTTACTGTGTCTTCATCAGTTAAGGGTTCCTGGCAATTATTTTTGTTATTGCTTGATAAAAAATTATTAATCTCCTCTTCGGAAAGACCTCTGTTACGTCTGTGTACATCGCAAGGTGAATGAATACTGAGAGGTGCTGTGGATACTCTATAATAGTGGTCGGCACACTCATCATCCAAGAAAGCCACATATAATGTAATACAAAACTGAAATTCATCCAAAGAGCCTATTGTTTTAACTTGGGTATCGCTTTAGTACATACATCTTTATCCAAATACACTCGAACAACAGACGTACACTCGAGCCTGCCTTTGCTCAATATGTATTTTTGACGAGCGACTAGCAGTGCTATTATTGCTTTTGTAAAATGCTTCTTTTCTGGTGGCTTATGTTTTCAAAAATGCTTACTCGTCTCTTATAAGGCAAGTTAATAGATAATATTTCGTGTCTGATTTGAACATTTTGTTGAAAAGTCGAAACTAAGGAATGAAAGAACCGCATTTTGCCGACCACTGCTCTATGAAACAGCGGCATGCGCAAGCTACCGCTCGTTCGGATTATCGAGTCCTTACTGTATATTGTGTTTTCTTTACTACGAGTTTTAACTGTATAGATTATTCTCCTTTTTATGAATATGAATAACAAAAACGTTATTCGCGACTTATGTCTACACACTGGTTTAATGTGTTCGTAATAAGTACTAAATAGTATATTAAGAATGTCAAATTTATTACGAATTCCTTCCGTAAGAATGAGCCGGAAATTGTCTAAGGTCGCCGCCGGTTAGATGCCACCTTCACGTGGATGATCTGTCGCTATCAGTTACAACAGTCTGTAATCAGCTGTACTTGAGAGCCATTTCTTATTATAGTATCAAAATGTGATCATTTTAGACCACGTCGCCATTTAAGATCACATAGGCTTATGATTAAATGGCACAACCTATACGATGTTATTACAAAAAAGTTAAATACGTATTGAATACTTGCTTTAAAAAGTTTTCGTATTAAATGCACCGCGCTCGCCCGAGGCAAGTTCGCGTTATCCTTTTTCGCAAGCCTAACCTAACGTAACCAAAGCGAGACAAAAGAGCAAGATGACGATCGTTCAGCGACCGCGGTGCATTTAATTCGAAACCTTCTTAAAGCAGGAATTCAACACGTATTTAACTTTTTTGTAATAACACCGGTAAAGTTTAAAAAATAAAGCTGCATTTAATATCTAGTATACAGTATTGTAAAAAGCGAACATTGATTTTAAGGCAGATTTCCTAAATGAAAATGTATGAAATTAATTTCAGGATTTTTTCATTTCATTTTTGGCAATCAATCTTCTAAATTATTACCGTCATTATCGAGTAGGTAATAATATTTAAATTAAATATTACTAATGTCTTGTGATAATTTCAAAGTTTTTGCTAGAACTTATCAGGGAATTTTAGTGGCATCTGAGAATTCATGCTCCGCGATATTATTTCTTATCAACTTCATTTGTGCACACTAATCTGAACTATATCACGAAAAATACGACCAACATCGCAATATATAGACTTAAATAATACAAGATTATGAATTAAATATAAAATTCACTACATTACAAACTAAGATCCCGCCAAATACTCTAATTTCAGGTTATTTCAACCGTGGAGTACGTTGCTTAGGAATTGGCAATTGCTGGCGGTGACACATCCCGGCTATGTTGCCTTCCTTACGTACGACGAAGTCAAAGCGAGGCTACAGAAATACATACACAAGGCAGGCAGTTATGTCTTCAGGTATGTTGATAAATTATAACATTTTCTTAACATCTTTATATAACCCAGTGTTATTCGGTGAAGCTTTTAACATATTAGTAATTTCAACAATTATTGATTATTGACAACATGAACATTATGAACAACATAGAACTGACCAATTTAAGATATAAACTGTTAAGAATAAATTCTAGCAATTAATCACTCGTTAAATAACCGACACTGAAGGAATGTGTCTACACGGCACGGGGATGTTCTCGCTCGCCCTTTCTGGGGGAGAGAGGGGAAACCGCGTCAGGGAAGCCCATCTGACGGTGGCGTGCTCTCTGACCGCAACACGACCAGGTCAAATTGTCAAGGCTACACTCCTTGTAGGAGTTTGCCTCTGTAGCGTCTTATTTCAGTCTCGTTTGTTAACGAGTTCTCTTAACTGTAGTCTAAGTGTTACCTTCCTTCGTTTTCTAGCTGGGCGTTCTGTTGTAGACCTTTGTTCAGGTGGCCTGGCGTGTAGTGGCGCTATCCCCCTAAGGTGGGGAAGCGCCGATGCATCTGCCTTATTGTACATTCTCGTCGCTAGACGTCTGATAAATTCATCGAGATTTTCCATTTGTAGCTCTCGCGCGATCGTTTTATTACTCACGTACCGCGGAACCTATACTATGAGCCTTAAGTGCGGCGTTCTGTAAGTTTTGTAATTTCTCTTGCATCCTAGGGAATAGACATCCGTACGACGATGGGGCGGCATATGTTAGGCGTGATCTGTGTCAACAAGGCAAGCGCCGCTCCTTATATGGGCCTTCGGAGTATAACCACCCGACATATTCATATATTTCCAACAATATATACACAATTATCTTCTATAACACTATCGATTTTAAGTTACTTCTGTTAAATATTGTCTATTAATTTACTACGAGAAAAAATGAAGAGGATGGAAAAAAATTTTAATTTTTTGAATGGCTGTGTCTTCATTAACTCTCTAGGTACAATTGGCGACTGAGACTCGTCATCAATATGAATAACCAAAGTTACAGATGAGGACTGAAATCAGGACTCAAGGGGTTAACAATGGTTGTATCAGGGTCTAAAAACAATTTGCCGCCGTATACGAGTATACGGTGGCTAAGAAACGGATGGGGGAGCCTCTGGCTCCCAGGGAAGTAGAGGTAAAAAGAAGGACGGAGAGAGAGGGAAGAATGGAGAGGTGGAGGCAGGACCTGGCGGACGCGCAATACGGTAGATATACTATCGACGCCGTCCGCCCGGTCCTGCCGGAATGGTGTAATCGAGGATGGGGCTCCCTGACGTTCCGTCTGGTGCAGGTGCTGACCGGGCACGGGTGCTTCGGTTGGTACCTGCACCGGATAGCTCGCAGGGAGCCGACCGCCGTATGTCATCATTGCGGCGTTGACCCGGACACCGCGCAGGAGGAGCAACGTCGCTCTCTGGTTGCGGCGGTAGGAGGGGACCTCTTGCTGCCGAGCGTGATTGCGGCCATGCTCGGCAGCGAGGATGTGTGGAAAGTAATGGCCTCCTTCTGTGAGAAAGTCGTCTCGCAGAAGGAGGTGGCGGAGAGGGTCCGCGAGGAAGACCCTCAAAGTGACTCAAAGAGAGGGTGGGTATCCATAAAGGATTTCCCCACGTAAAAAAAAGGGTCTAAAAACAATTTGAAGCTTGAAGTTTCTACTTTAGAGATTAGGTGATGAAAAATAATTGATATTTTTTTCGTTTCCAAAAATCGTAAATAATTTGGAATTGTTTTTGATCTCTTAATTTTTTCCACTACAATATGTTGCTTAGATATTACTCTTGAAAAGTCGTCTATCTAGCGGTATATATCTACTCTATATCAGTCAACTTACAGTACCGTGCTTTTGATTTGGCACGTCGTAGAAAGTTCGAGATAGTCGCCTTTTGATTTCGTTTAGCGTTTTTTTCTGTCTAGCGCAGTCATCACGCTGTGCGACAGAGAGAACGCTTTACAAAACCGAAGCAAGCCAATTTTAGCCGAACGTCTCACTCTTGTCCCCGACGTTCCATATGAAATACCGGATACTATATTTGGCTATTAGTCCGGACAAAGCTTAGACACTTCGTTTTTATATTGTATATGAGTACGGATAAATTCAATTTCACCATTAATGTTTAGTTAAAATAGTATGGTAGAAGCTAGTAACTAGTTAAGTTTAAAAATGTAACTGGTTATTAAATGGAAATTACTCCTCTCTCTGTGCATCTATCAAAAACGAATGTAACTTGTATATTGTCTATAAAAATATGTTGTATAATGAAAAGATAAACAAGATCGAGTTTCTTGCCGGATCTTTTCGATGACTGGACTAATAAGTCCGAACCGGTGGTAGTTTTGACGTTCATATGTGCCTTCTCAGGGCCTAAATTAAATAAATAATTTTTGATTTCGAAATAAGGCTATCAGAACGCACCAATTAGCTATGTATCTTCAACTTAAGACCCGTAAGTGAACTTTAGTTGTTTCAACTGTCCTTGTTTTTTTTTTTTCGAATTTCCTTTAGCCAACGAAATATAAGTAAAACACGAACCATGGATATGTAAAAAAAATATTTGTATGATATCTTTATAGGTTATCCTGCACGAGACTGGGTCAATGGGCGATAGGCTATGTGACCGTGGACGGAGAAATATTGCAAACCATACCACAGAACAAGAGCCTTGTGCAGGCTCTGTTAGACGGGTACCGAGAAGGATTGTGAGTACTATTTACATCTATTAAATACTGTATACTTCTTAATGCTTTTTTCTTATCTGAGTAGGGTCGGCAGGACATGGTTTATTTTGTACCTTAATTGCGATTTCCGTCTTTGTGTATAACCAGCGATAGATATAAGAGTTATATTTTAGAGAGTTGAGAGTAATATTTTACGTAATTCTTCAAGATCTTCAAATTTTGTGCATGTGAAAATATGAAGATAATAAAAAAAAAAACAACTAAAAGCCAAAAGAACGTCAAAATTTGAGCATCGTTCTCGATGTATAAAACCTGGAAATCGAAAGAAACATGTTATGTGAACGGTTAAAATTGGAATTTTAAATGTAACGACTCATATAGCCTCTGTCATCCCTTTTAAGGGCTTCCAATACTGCTTCAAAAGTATAAGAATTAAGTTTCTGACGATAATTATAAATTTATCGCTTTGCAACGACTGTCGTAAGATTGACTGATGTCTATCATTTCTTGAATGTCACAGAAAGCATAAATATTCATGATTACTTAATTGCTTTTCTTCGTGACGCTTTTATATATTCGATTAATCATGTTTATTATGAACCAGCTGCCCGACCCGGCTTGGCACATACTAAAGAAGAAAATGATACCAAAATTTCCTTTTACAGTACGATTATGTAATGAAATAAATGTCAACTAAACGTTAACCCAAAATTTTCACTCTTCTGTGCGATTTTACAAACGTTTTAGTTTCATACAAACTTTGTACTGATAACTGAAAACACAATAAAAAAAATAATTAAGCGAATATTTAGTTGCAGCCGTTCTGAAGTGATACGCGGACATGCGATACATTCGGCAATTGAGTTAATTTTTTATAAATTTTATCGCGTATGTACATTCGGCAAATGATTCTAATTTATATAAATTTTATCGCGTATATACATTCCGCAAATGATTCTAATTTATACATATAAACTTTGTCGCCTTTGTACATTCGGCAAATCATTTCAATTTATATGAATTTTATCGCGTATATACATTCGGCAAATTATTCTAATTTATACATATAAACTTTGTCGCGTTTGTGCATTCTGAAAATGATTTTAATATATATAAATTTTGTCGCGTATATACATTCGGCAAATGATTCTAATTTATATAAAGTTTGTCGCGTATATACATTCGGTAAATGATTCTAATTTATGCACCAGGTTTTTTTATAATGTATGTAATTATTATTATTTCTAGTTATTTGTATCCTGATGGTAGAGATGTGAACCCGGATCTGAGTAGTGCTATCATATCACCAGCTGAGGATCACATCACCGTCACACAGGAACAGTACGAATTGTATTGTGAAATGGGTATGTATGTACAAATATTTTATATATAGTGAATTTTCTCCAGGCACGGTTAACAGGAAACGCGATCTGGAAGAAATTTGAACAATACTTTAAAACAGGAGTCTACTGCTGTCTCTCTCTGACCGAACGATCAAATAGAACGTGTGAAAGAGACAACTGTAACCTGAATTGTTTATACCTATAGAAATAATGATTTCGTATTTTCCTGTTTCCTCCACCAAAACTGGATCGATTTTAGTTGTTTTTTCAAAATTAATATAAGAGGATATTTTGATGTACCTATGTTTGTCTTTTATCAATTGTGTTCGCTGAATATCTAAAAACGGTCATATAGTTGGGCAAATTTTGTACTTTTAGAGACTCCTTAGTCTTGTATTATTATTATTAATTTATGGAGAAAATCAAAATACACAATCATGACAGCGATAGTTATACCAGGCGATTGGATAGTTACATCTTCATAGTCACATATAACATATAAAATTATAATATAAAAGCAAATACTAATAAACAACAAAGACAACCTTACTTAAAGTTTGTTCTAAGACTTTTAAAAGTATGGGTATAAAAGTGAAACGCTTAATGAACGAAAGTGAATTTGAATCGTGAGGGCGCATCCGGGGTGAATAACCTTAACTTTACGTAACGCGTAAACTATCCTTTTCAACAAACAATTAAATGAGGCACGGTTTGATGGCGGTGTGCGGGGCCGGTAGCGGGGGAGGGGAGTGCTAGCACGCACACTGGCGCGTCACGTAAACTATGCGTTAGGATATCAGTTTAGGAGGATATCAGTTTTGTTTTTAGATCTAGATAATTAGGTCAGATATTAAGCACCTATTTTTTTTAAATTGATTTAGAACGAGAAGCGATTACTGCATAACCTGTGTAAATATTGCGACTGACTAACCATTCACGCGGTATATCACATAGTATAAAAATATTTACTATAGTTTCATCGTCCATGGGCAAAATAGAGAAATACGTTTAACGAATGCTCTCAAAGGAGTAACTGAATGCATTAAACGACGTCAGAGTGACGGAAGCGTAACAGTTACGCTGTTTCCGCTTTGATGTGTTACGTTTTAAAACGGGTATCTTTTAATGTTTACATTTGTGATTTAGTTTAATAATGTTAATAGACTTTTAGTATACTATTTTCGATTCAATTATTTATATTATAATTTAGAGTGTGGTTTTTTTTTTTGTAATTATTATCGATTTTTGGCGAATTGTCATCGACCTGCTCTCTATTTATGATTTTTTTTTAACAGGCAGCACATTTCAACTGTGCAAGATATGTGCTGAAAATGACAAGGACATTAGGATAGAACCCTGCGGACACTTACTCTGTACGCCGTGTCTGACTGCGTGGCAAATTGTGAGTTATTTATTCTGGTTCTATATTTTTTACAATTTGACGAGAAACAACTGATCTTCTTCTATATATCTATACATATAATAATGTAAATGTAAATCTAACGTGGATGTACCTTTCGATTTTCGTGAAAAAAAAATGTTGTAAGTGTCTAGGAATAAGTAATAAAATACATTTCAATCATTTTTAGAAATGTCTGTCTGTCTGTTTGTATAAGTACGGATCACTGCTAAATTACTGGGTTCACAGTAAACCGTCACCAAGAAAATCAAAAAACATATCCTCGAGAGTAACTTAGTCTTTGTTTCATTAAAATCGGTCCGCTATATCATAAGTTATAGTGAATTTTGAATGACGGCTCGAGTTAAGTACGAGAGAAAAGTAGTAATTTATACTAATATGAAGCTGGAGTGTTTGGTTGAACTCGCTAATCTCAGGAACTACTGGTCCGATTCGAAACATTCTTTCAGTGTTTGATAGCTCATTTATTATAGCCTATATATCGTCACTCTAAGGCGAATAGAAGCGGAACACCAATGAAGAATGTTTCAAAATCATTTTTTTTCCTGTTGAGAGCTTCCTCTGTGTTTCCGTATTCCACGCGGACGAAGTCGAGAACAGAAGCTAGTGTACGATAAAAGGATTAACCCGATCGAGTATCTCGCCTGTTCTTTTCGTCCTTTGATTGAAGATGGCGTTACTTTGCGGAAATCCATCATTGGATTTTATAGTGGACGTTATTGCATTTCCGCCTGGATCTGATAAAAAGCAAAAGCGCGCACTGAAAAGTTCGCAACTTCGTATCTTTGCCGTACCGTGAAGCTGTGGAACAATCTCCCGGCCAGTGTGTTCCCTCCTTTCTATGACATGGGGTCCTTCAAGCGTAACCTGAAAAGACATTTAAGCAGGCCGGCATGACAGCAGCGACCGGCGAAGGGATGGCGTGTCTCTTGCGTCTCATTGTTTTTGGATTGTACTGAGCCTACCATCAGACAAAGTGCAGTCACTTTACTGTGCTACAAAAAAAAATAAAAAAAAAAAGAATATATTGACCGCTACCACATCTCACTGCAACAAAAAACGTTTGATTTTATTTGTCCGAGTGTACCTTTTTTTATATCATAGGCTGCAAACGAACAGGCGGGTCACCTGATGTTAAGTGATCACCACCATCCATTGACATTTGCAACATCAGGAGAGTCGCAAGTAGGTTGCCAGCCTGTATTTGGAGGGAGAGGGGACGGGGAAGGGAGGAAAGGTTAGTGGGCCTCCGGCGCTCTCACTGACCGAACGAAACGCAACAATGCAAGCACTGTTACTTCACGTCGGTTTTCTATGAGAGGGTGGTACTACCCCGGGCGTACTGACCCATTCATGCAGAAAGCAATAATAGCTTCAGCGTGGCTCTACCACCTACTACCTGAGAAAGTCTTTTCTTCCTGATTTTTCCGAACCGATAGTTAGAATTTTGAAATACGTAAAGCATTTTCCCAGGGTCGTATTTGGAGTAGAGTTTTTTCGATTATCGAGAATGTGTTGTATTTCCCAGGACTCTGAGGGTCAGGGGTGCCCGTTCTGTAGAGCGGAGATCAAAGGAACCGAACAGGTGGTCGTCGATGCTTTCGTACCGCCGCGACCTCCGAACACTACTACCGATTCAAAGTAATTGCATCTAAATTATATATTTATTTAAGAAGTCTATTTTTAACATAAGTTATTGTAGTGTCCTTTGTATGGAATAATAGATTTTTTATATATCACAGTTCACTCCCTAATTACGTATTTATATATCTCAATGGTCACTGAATGGTCGAAATTCGACCATAATAAAGTGTATTCTGCATCAAGTTAATACATGGATATTATTATTATTTGCATTTTTTATTTCTAAATTGTATTTTTTTTTTTAATTTGAGAAATTATTTAAGCCTTTTCGTACTCGGCAATTGTCAGGAAATAAAATTGTATCCAAATAGGTAATAACAATAGGTAAATAAAACAAAAAAATCGATGAAGCAACATAAGAGTAGAAATTACTGAACTGTTTCCAATGATTTATCTGGTCTAGTTGGAAATGGACAATTTCTATCATGCAACAATATTATAATCCATATATAAAAATAGGATTGAAGTGTCCGCTGTTGGTAGGGGCTTATCTTCTAAACGTTTGGATCGATTTTGATGACATCTTTGTTATCAGCTAGAAGAAGCTTCATAATATTGTGTAGACTAGATATCATTATTCTCATAGATGTTAAACGGTAATAATCAATGATATTATATATAATATATGAAAAGCTGTAGATACGTCATAAGCGTTTTTTAAAACTTGGCTAGCTAGCTTATTTTTGACGACTGCCAGCATATATATAGCATAGTATAAACAACATATAACTATTTCTTTTCCCCCACCGATATTGAGAATACGCTATCTTACTTACACATTCCATCTAAGACAGTGTGCCGTTACAATATCACTTTACGTATGTGTGCGTTATCGTGTCGTTTGTTTTGTCAAAATATCATATAGGTGACGTATCTTTAGTAATACTATAATTAGTAATAATCAAAAAATTTAACAGAGATAACTTAATAACAGAGTTAGAGGGGGGCTAAGTAGTAATGTTGAAATTACAATTAAAAAAATTAAAAGATAATTTTTGACTTTTACGTAGTTATTATAATAAACTGCTTAACCGATTATTATAAAGTTATATATTTTTTATGAAGCTCAACAAATTAATTATTTACATTAATAATAATAATAACTAAATTTGTCTTCCAATTAAAGTTGGACATGAACTGTAAATTAATTTAATTTAATAAAAAAATACTGTGCCCCAGACGTAAATCTACGTTAACGCGGTTGAAGTCGCGGGGAAATCTATTATGGTATATTTAATGAAATAATTATAAATATTACCGCAGAAACAGTAAGACTGCAGTGAAAGCCGTCTCGTCGAACTCGTCTGGCTCGTCTGGTTCTTCGGGTTGTAACGGATCAAGTTAGTAATCACATTCATATAACTTCACTACGTTTCACTTTAACTTAAATCACTTAGAATCAATTAATTTATTCATAAATGTGGTTATAGCAACAGTCAACAGAAATAATACAATAACAATAATAAAAGGAGTAAACTAAACAAAAGACCTAAAACGCTTTATCACATAGATACAACTTACACTATGAATAATAATAAAAAAAAATTATACAGGCTGAAAGTTTAGACAGTAACAATATTTATGAAGGATACTCTGTACTCGATTCTCGTCCTAAATCAATTAAATACATAGGTGCTTAATATTTGACTTAATTATCTAGAAAAATACAAAAATTATTCACAATCCTCTATGTGTCTATGTTAATGCACAGTGTCAATGACCGTCGGGTGACTTCACTTTCACTGTAAAGTGAACGTGGGAACGGTATGAACAGAACAAAAGAGTTTATTCTCGTTTTCATTATCGAAGGTTATTAACTCCGGGTCGCCCCTTGCAGCTTTCGGCACCGGTCATTGCACCTAGGCTTATTACGTTTGTGTTTATATTTTTGAAAGCCTTAGAACAAACTTTAACTTAGTTTACCTTTGTTGTTTATTAGTGTTTGTTTTGATATTATTCTTTTATATGTTAAATGTGACCATGAACTATCGACTTACTATAAGCGACTAATCTAATACCCGGTATAACTGTAAATATTGAGAAACATTATAATAATAATAATAAAGCCTTTATTTCTCGAAATTTTTGACAGTAGTACAAAGACAAAAACTATAATAAATCACGTAATTCAGTGTGCCTAATGGCAAAGGTCTCCTCCAGCTCTTTCCATTGCTTTCTGTCTGCCGCCACTCTTGTCCAAAGGGGTCCTAATGTCATTTTAAAATCATCTTCCCATCGTTTTGGTTGGCGATCTGTACTTCTAGCGCCGTCCCTTGGATACCAGATCGTTACTTGTTTGCTCCACTTTTCTTTATTACAACGGAGCGTATGTCCAGTCCACCGCCATTTTAGTTGCTCGATGCTTGATATCTCGACTTCTAACTTTATCCATTTGTTTTGGACCTAACATGCTCCTTTCCATACATTAGACAATGACAAAAAAAAAAAAAAACAATATAATAAGAATAAAGGAAAAAGTGAAAATGAATTCATTTTCGAAAGCTAAATTTACCGTATGGGAAACAGAAAAACAACATGGCTAATATAATTAAGAATATTGAAATACGATTTACTATATATTGTTGAAATGGTCGTGGATGTAAAACGTGTTTAATTGTCCTTTTGAATTTAAATGCTCGACGGTCAAATATGTCTAATGAGACGAGCTTGAATGTGGGCTCATTGTATAAAAGAATCATATTTACAATTGGATTGTATTAAATAAGATAAGGTATTGGTATTGGATAAGAAGTATTACTCTTCATGTATCGTAATAATATTAAACTGTAACGTTATCTGTGTTTCATTACATAGTATAAAACAAAGTCCCGTACCGCGACTATCTGTCTGTCTGTCTGTCTGTTCGCGATAAGCTCAAAAACTACCGAACGGATTTTCATGCGGTTTTCACTGGTGGATAGAGTGATTTGTCAAGGATTTTTTCATAATCAGGGCGAGACAACGTCTGCCGGGCCGGCTAGTATACTTATATAATTATGCTATGTATATTTCCAATATATTATTGTATATGTCGCGGTGCCACGCCAGAATTCTCCCCAGAATCCATCATGAAAATGATAGTATTAATGAGAACCAAATTAATTATATTTTCTTTTACAGCGTCACTTTACAATTATCGTCCAAAAGAATGTTTTCTTAACTTGATTTCTTATTGCCCGTTTGTAAGTCACTCAACTCTGCCATATTGTATTTTTCAATAATAACGTATTTTCTTTATTACAAACATAATTAATATCAACGGTTTACATTACAATATAAAATAAATAAAAATATGCAATTATTTTTAATCTTTATTAAAAGTTGAAATATACTTAATTAACCTATTCAGAAGTAATTCTAATAAAAAATACACCGGAAATGTTGCGGTTTACACATTTGTGGCAAAAGTAAATCATATTTCTATTTTAAAGTTCTTAAAACAATATTAGATTATAATTAAACATACCCAAAACTTTTATTAAGTCTTAATCAATTTAATTCGTTACTTATCATAGTAACCTTTTCGTACTTTCCAATATTTTATTTACTTTATAACAAAGAGTTGCTAATAATAATTCCTGTGTTATTTAAGTTCCGTATTAGCCGATAGATGGCACTACAGATAATAATGCTTTGATTTAATTTGTTACTTACATTGACACCAGATGGCAGCACGGTCGCGCGCCCTATTATATAATTTCTGTGATACTCACCACACAGTACTTTGGTGATTTATCTATGTTGGCATGTTGCTATTTTAGATTAATCTACGTTGTTATACTTGACTATTTGGCAATTAAGTTTAAAACGTGTATTTGTCACACTTGACATTGGCGAAATTGCCTACAAAGGCAGATGCCATACCCCAAAAAAAAGTATTATTGTCGTAAGTGTCAAGTATGAATGTTTATGAATTCAATATAAATAAAATATTCATGAATTCAATAAAATAATTTCCAGGTGTCGACGTAACTATATCGAATAATTCAAACGGTTGGGCTTCGAGGCACACGACATTCAACGGCCTCACCGACGACATCGACGACGCTGAGGTAAACGCCTACATAAAACATTTAATGCTAAATTATTCTAAAAAGAGCACGTTTCGATTCAAATAGTCACAAAAAAAAATATGCTCGAATTGTTTCATAAAGTATCAAGAGAAATATGACTTTATCGTGTCGATAATCAGACGGTAACGTTGAAAAATATGATAATTTCATTCCTCGTTTGACAAAAGTATCAAGAAAAATATCACTTTATCGTATCAATGATTTAATTATAAAAATATATATGATAAGTTATGTGAATGTTGTATTGTTTTAGAAATTTAGATAAATGTATACTTAGATACAGCTTTCCTAGTTATTGTTTCTCAATTAATGTTTTTAGAACATAGTTCATTTTATTCGCATCAGTTCATTTGGATTTTCATGTCGCAGCATGTTCGTCAGCATGTTTTGTTGTGTTTGTTACATTATATAACCTTTTAACAAGTTTAATTTAACTACAATTTAACTTTAACCTTAGTTTAGTAAAATAAAGTATCAAGATTTTTGACTCTTTACGGTGTTATCGATTTTTGTTTCTATTTTTGCATTCAAATAATAAAAATTCCGTTAATAATCATAGTCTAAGGATTCTGCAAATAGTATATCGATGTTTTTTCTTTACTTGATCCTACCGATAGTCGATAATATCGATGAAAGGCTTGTTAAAAGGATATTTATTTATTTTTCGAAAAGCTTGTATTCCGTTTCATTTTTTCTGTTCCTCAAGTGGTTGTCGTATAATCTGTGCCTTGTTTCATATTGTATGTAAATTAATTGTAGTGTCAAACAAGTATCGATAAATATTTGAAATTTATCGATACTTTTGACTCTGAATGAATTTAATTTAAATTTATTATGAAATAATTGTAATATGTATAAGTTAATCTCTTATATACTCGTATTAATATTGTTAGTTTGTAATCAAAGTACTTTAACTTCGTAATAATTTTTGGTTGTGTTGTAGACGAAAATTCTAATATTTAAAAATAACTGCACTTATATCAAGAAGTGACGTAAATTAAGTTTTCCATTTTAATACTATTTTTTTTTAACAGTAACACGTACATAAATAATAAAAAAGGCAATACATAACTTAGAAATGCTTGTATTAATAAAAAAAACCGATTGGAATTCGTTGTACCGTTAAAAAGGTAGTCGATATGAAAAGGGTGATTAATAATGGCGGAAAAAATAAAGAATGCTTTTCTACGATGTTGACTTTCAATTTGGCTTTGATCGTATTTTATTATTACCTAATTTATATTCAAAATAATACGTTATATTTAAATGATATGTCATTTTTGAGTATTTATCTTATTATTTTTATCTGTTTAAAAGATTACCACTTTAATGTATATTTTACGTGAAAGTTTAAACGCTCGCAGTATTCTATGATATGACATTTCAGGTTCACATTTAACATATAAAGTAATATTATCAAAACAAATACTAATAAACAACCAAGAAAACCTAAGTTAAAGTTTGTTCTAAGACTTTCAAAAGTATGAACACAATCTAGGTGCAATAACCGGTGTCGAAAGCTACAATGGGCGACCCTGAGTTAATAACTTTCGATAATAAAACGGCCAATAAATCCTTTTGTGTTGTACCTGGCGTTCCCACGTTCCCTTTCAAGTGAGAGTGAGATCACCCGACGGCCATTGTCACTGTGCTTTAACATATACGTGTAGAGGATGGTGTATAATTTTTGTATTTTTCTACATAATTGGGTCAAATATTAAGCAGCTATTTCTTAAATTGATTTAGAACGAGAATCGAGTTCTGAGTATCCTCCACAAATATTGCTACCGTCTAA
>AP028447.1:8229800-8309485 GCA_036509395.1 Antheraea yamamai
GCTTGAATGACACACAACATATACACATATGTAAATGAAAAAGATGTTTCCCGTCCTTCATTTTACTCTTACGTTCCTATTACTTTTTCATCCTACATTCAATATTTTTAACATGACTTACGTTCCCTACCTTACATGCCGTTTGAAATTAACTGGTCAAATTGTAGGTTAATTTAATGATAATATAATATGTAAATTCATAATATTCATTAATAATTCATTGATTAATAATTTATCTTTAGTCAATTTATGAAATCACTGAAATAATTATTATTCTCTTTGGTTTTATTGAATGTAAAAATGAATTATGGTTGATTCTCGACCACTAAGTACGAGTTGATCTACTAATAGTTACTTCGAATTAGAACATTTCAACAATATATTCCTGCTCTTTTGATTTAGTCAGGGAATAGTCTATTAAGATGCTAATTTTCTAGTCACCCTTTACTCTCGACTACCAAGTTGCATAATTTCTTGAAGAATGTGGCTTCGCAACAGCGAACAGATACTCTAGCAATATGAGTTATCTATAATAATACTAGCTGACCCGTGCAACTTCGTCTGCACCAAATCGGTTATTACCTATGGCTATTAAAAAATAAGGATTGATCGTAGAAGGGTGAAAATTGAAGATTGTATGTATTTTTGTATGTTGTATCATAAAAAAATAGAAATTAAAAATTTTGTCAAAAAAATAAAAAAAAAATTTAGGGGTGGACTACCCCTAACATTTAGGGAGATGAAAAAATAGATGTTGGCCGATTCTCATAGATACCGGATAAGCACAAAAAATTTCATCAAAATCGGTCAAGCCGTTTCGGAGGAGTATAGCAACGAAAACTGTGACACGAGAATTTTATATATTAAAAAAAGAGATTATAAAGAGGTAAAGTTTGTGACGTGAGTTTGTGACGTTGTGACGTTGTGGCGTTGTAAGGGGTAATCTCAGGAACTACTGGTCCGATTTGAATAATTCTTTCAGTGTTATATAGCTTATTCATCGAGAATGGTTATAGGCTATATATATATCATCACGCTAAGGCCAGTAGGAGCGGAGCACAGATGATAAATGTTTCAAAATCGAGATTTTTTTTTTTGAGAGCTTCTGCTGTGTGTCAGCATTAGCCCAGAGAACTATTACTACACGGACGAAGTCGCGGGCAGGGGCTATAATCTATATACTAATATTATAAAGAGGTAAAGTTTTTGAGTTTGTGACGTTGTAGGGGGTAATCTCAGGAACTACTAAACCAATTTCTTTTACCAATATAAAGCCACGTTATTTGTGAGTGTGTTATTTGTTGTTATTTGTGTCTATATGGCTTATTTGAGTGTTATTTGTGGCTATATATCATCACGCTAAGGGCAATATGAGCGGAGCTACAATGAAAAATGTTTTAAAATCGGGGCTTTTTTTCCTTTTGAGAGCTTCCGCTGCGTCTTAGCCCAAAATAACTATTCTACGCGTGCAAAGTGGCGGACAGAAGCTATTAACTAATTATATTATCTATAATCTATACTAATATTATAAAGAGGTAAAGTTTGTGAGGTTGTAGGGGATAATATCTGGGGAGTCGGAGAAAAATGGTCGAACGAAAACGTTTCTTACGAACGCTGCCTTTATTATGAGATATATATGATTGAGTTCTAGAGAAAAGTTGTAGCTTGATAATGCCTATTACCGCCCAACGAAGTGGGCACGGGTCGGCTAGTGGTTCATAACTTTGTTTATGATTGTATTATATCTAAAACCTTTACTGGTGTCTTCCTTCACTTAAATCGTTGTAATATTGAACATACAGTATTAAGGTATATTAATTTAATATACGCTTCCCCGTTACAGAATGTTCTTGTATGGGTTTCACAGATAAACAAAACTTATTTATGATGATATAGCTTTCGACCGCGTCTGCACTCGCGTTTATGTAACTTCGATGTATCAATTGGTAACAGTAGGTACTCTTTTTCTAAATGAAAAGTACTCTTTTCTGTACATATGATAACATGTATACAAAATTTCAAAACGAACAGTAGTCAAACCGTAACAGAAACAGATAAACTCACATTCGCATCTATAATATGTTAGAATGTATTACTTATTTACGTACATACGTAAAATTCCAACAATTTAAATACTAGAAACAGCAACAAATTGGTCATTTCATGTTTCAGGCTCAGTAAGACCAAAAACAGTTTTTTATAACTAAATCCCAAAGCACATTACAGATTTGTCGGACAGAGAGTTCGAGCACCATGTCACGCTGGTTTTAATGTCTAAATGCTATTATAGACTGGATCGATATGTGAACGATGGTGACGTCTGGAAATGACGGCCCTCTCTGTGCATCCACTGAAATATCCACGAATGTAACTGCCCGTGTTCTGTAAAAATATATAACATGAAGAGATAAACCAGATCGAGTTTCTTGCCGGTTCCTCTCGATGGCTGGTTGGTTTTCCGAACCGGTGATAGCTTTGACCTAAATTTAATAAAGTATTGTTATTTTGATTTGATATATCTAAAGCGAATAGAATAATGGTCGGAGTTAACATTTATGGAGCTCTTTAGTAGGGGTCTCCTTAGCTTGGTTTCTAAAATGATACCGATGGGAAATGTACTCGCATATACTGCATTAATTCAAGAATATTATCAGATTACTTGTTTTCTCGAACATTTCCTTTCATACGAACGCTGCCCTGACAATTATATACGTACGTATACAACAAAAAAAATGTGTGCGTGTACTAGTGTACACACGTAAGAAGTGAAACTTGTTTAAGGCCTTATTTTTCGCAAAATGATCTATATGCAACTTTCCAGAAATTGGTTAAAAAAAAAAAAAAAAACCCTTTCTTTCTTTATGGCAAACAATTTCATTAATATATTAAAAAATAAAGTTAAATTAGATAAAGTTTAAACAAAAGGATTTTATTATCATAGACATGAATACAAAAAAGATGGCGCGTAACGGAAAAATGTGACGGTAAATTTTTTCCAACGCCGATAAAGAAGTTTCACTTCAAAAAGGCATTAGCGAAATAAATGTGCAGCCGTCATGAAGTGACGAGCTTACGTACATACAATTTCTTTTTATTCATATAAATTACAAAATTATCTCTACATCGATCACCATCCACAATATAGGTAAAAAAAATAAACAATGAAAACACGTCAGTTCGTTAGGAAACGTTACGCGAATTTATACAAAATAAACTTAAAGATCCAAGACCGTAGAGAACTTGGCAATTAGATATTACACACGTTGAGTAACTATGAAGTAAGTGCGTGATGCGTGGAAAATTAACCTTGCATGTGCGATCCACCTGCTGAATCTTTGTATTACGACAATCAATGTCTATTGATTCCACGTCGAAGCAATTTTAAAAGGTCATCGTTACATGGTTTAAACTGTTACTATATATAGCAAAATATCTTATAACGACTTAGGGCCGGATAATCGAGTTTCTACTGTATGTCAAAACAATATCAAATGTAGTGTAAAAAGTTTAAATAAGAAAAAAAAACCCTTTTTCACTTGAAGGCAATCAATTTTATTGATTAAAAAATATTTATATATACATATATATATTTTTTTTTGTGCCAGGAACCATCTGGAGCGTCTCCAGAACACGCTACAAAGTTATTAGCAAAATCTGATCAGTAGTTTCGGCATGCATAGAGGACAAACAAACAAACATTGATTTTTATATATAAAGACTAGCCGACCCGCGTAATTTCGTCTGGGCCAAATCGGTTACTACCGGTTCGGAGTGTATTACGAAATGTGAAAATCTTAAAAAAAAAACCTAGAACCGGATTGTAACCTACGTGGTCCAATTGTGAAATTTGTTTTATAAAAAAACAAAAATATTTTTTGGCTGATATAATAAACTTAGATATATGGTGTCGCAGAATTTTAAGCTAATAGTAATGAATATTTTTTCCATGGATTTTATTCCTATATTTCAAACGGACGTTCAGGCAGCACACGCCATATTATAAAATTAGTTTCTACCCGCCACTTCGTCAGCGTGAAATAGTTACTTTGCGCTAAAGCTTACTTTAACTCGCGACTTCGTTTACGTAGAAGGTGATTTTTTTTTAATAATAAAATATTTAATATAAATAACTTATGTAAATAATAAAATAAAATATTTTTAATTTTTAATTTTAAATTTTAATTTTTAACGTATAACGTACTTTAACCCCGATTTTGAAACATTCATTGGTGCTCCGCTCCTATTGGTCTTAGTGTGATAATATATAGCCTACAGCCTTTCTCGATTAATGAGCTATCTAACGCTGAAAGAATATTTCAAATCGGACCAGTACTTCCTGACATTAGCGCGTTCAAGCAAACAAACTCTGCAGTTTTATAATATTAGTATAGATTAGTGATTTTTGTCTACTTCAATTAGAAATGTGATTAATTAGTAAAAATATACATTTATTAGGCAGAGACAAAACATTCAAGCACATATTTCTTCTCTGTTTCTCAGAGATTTTAATTATTTAGTTTTGAAACCCTCTTATTTGAGGACTTTCAAATGACTTTGAAAAAATAAATCGGCGACCGTTTTATTGACGGAAAAGTGGTGACGGTAAACACTGTGTCGGCTAGAGTGTTGGAAACACGGGTTCTCGTCCGATCACCGAAGCTAAGCAACGTCGGGCTCGGTCAGTACTTGGATGGGTACTTCCCGCCTGGGAACACGGTGTGGTGTTGGCTTTATGTTGTATATTTTTGTTACTGTAATACAAAAAGTTCGCTTCCATCGTGTGTCTGTACGACACACTTTCTTTTTTATTTGTATGTTATGTTGCATAGAGTTTCTTCTCTGTTAAGGTTAAAAAAAAATCACTACTAATCGTTTAAAAATCACGTTGTGATTTCATAATTATATTTGTATTAAATAAAATGAATATATATATATATATATATATATATATTTTATACGGTTTTTACTTGTTCTACCTTTGCCAATTATATGTCTTGTATTATTATTAACAAAGGTTTCCTTCATAACGAGACAACCATTAATTAAGCTATTTCCAGGAAAACTCTCATTTCTGCCTAAGAATGCCTAAATACGATATCGATATTGTTATATATTTTTAGCAAGAACTTTTTCTTTTATCTAGAACTCATTGTAACGATATTTATCTTTATGAATAGGTATATAATTATTATTCTATTATGTGATATTTTACCTACATTGTCTTATATTCCCAAGTCGTCGATATTGCTATATCAAAATAAAGAAGAACAAACGTTTGTTAATTATACCAGGTGAAAGCTTAAACGCTCGCAGTATTCTAAGATATGCCACTTCATGGTTATTTTTAACATATACAGTAATAATATCAAAACAAATACTAATAAACAACCAAGAAAACCTAAGTTAAAGTTTGATCTAAACCTTCAAAAGTATAAACACAATCTAGGTGCAATGACCGGTGTCGAAAGCTACGATGGGCGACTCTGAGTTAATAACTTTTGATAATAAAACGAACAGTAAACCCTTTTGTTTTGTTCCTAACGTTCTCACGTTCTCTTTTAAGTGAAAGTGAAATCACCCGACGGTCATTGACACTGTGCTTTAACATAGACGCGTGTAGGCTTTTGTCTAATTTTTGTATTTTTCTAGATAATTAAGTCAAATATTAAGCACCTATTTTTTAATTTATTTAGAATGAAAATCGAGTGCAGAGTATCTTCCATAAATATTGCTACTGTCTAAACATTACAGCAATATGGTATCACGTTTCTGTACCATCCGGTTTTTAAATACTTAATTAAAATATATTTAATTTGATTTTTTCAGTAAATGGTTTATAAACAAATCAATCACATTTAGAAAAAGATTGATTAATAATAAAAATCATACAATAGAATTTCTTATCTATATATGGGCGCGCGACCGTGCTGCCATCTGGTTTCAATGTAAGTAACAAATTAAATGAAAGCTTCATTATCTGTAGTGCCATCTCTCAGCTAATTCGGAACTTAAATAACAAGTTTTGCTTCAATTGCGAATGACGGTTACACGCACTCATTTTTTTAAATTATGCATTACTTCAGTTTGTTTTTTATGTATGTAGTTTTTTCGGTGACATTGCGAGTGCATCATGACGTTACTCCGCCTGTATTGAAATTAGTTTATAATATCTTTATATATAAATTTCTTCTGTACGTTTGTATGCCACTGAACTCCTCCTAAACGGCTGGACCGATTTTGATGAAATTTTGTGTGCATGTTCGAGTGGATCCGAAAATGGTTCAGATTAACTATTGGACCCGGTAGGTGGCGCTGTGGTTAAATTTTAGATTTTTTTTTAATTATCAATGCAGGACAACGTGTAACTGGTTCGGTAATATCTTATAAAATAGTGAATGAACTACGAACTTTTTTTGAAAGGTTTTTTAAACGTCATTATGTTACAAATAATGATATTTTCTGCAACGACCAAATAGCAATATAGTTACACTAATTATCCCTACTTTTAGAACTGACTTAAAGCGCTTCCATTTATTTTTAATATAAATTTAAGTCGAACGTATAAACATGACGAAACTTTGAACGCATTTCCCCATAAAATTGATTTCTTGAGTTACTCATATTTTCGATTAAAGATGCGTAATGTCATATCGTACTTTTTGCTCGCGGCTTAGTTTGTGTTAATGTAAATAAGGAACAGTAGTAAATAAACCCAGTGTTCTTTTCTGTGCCCCTGACAACGTGTGTGGAAAACTTAATGATGATTGGTTGAGCAGGTAAGATGTGAAAGCGTAACAAACAAACAAACTCATATTAGCATGGATAGTATTAGTAAGGTTGTTTTTTTATAATGCTATGCGACAGTAAGCTTATCCAATCGTGGCACAACAGTGACCCACAAGAAATCCGCAACCAGGTCGCTAATGCCTTTCCGGCTTGGAAGTTTTTTTTTTTATTTATTTATTTATTTATTTATTTACACTTTATGCGTTAAATACGCAATGGCGGACTTAATGCCTAAGGCATTCTCTACCAGTCAACCATTAGGTGGTGCAGAGATAAATGTTGGTAGGTGTAAAAGGTGAGGTTTTTATGAAATTATGTTTAGCCTATTTAATATTACAATATATAAATAAAATATCAACACCAATATACTACATATATAATACATATATACTACACATATACAATACATACACATACGAACTGACTAGCCGCTGTTGACCTGACGGGCTTTCACACCTTCACTGGGCTTTTAGGGCGAGCTCTGAAGGCACTTAACCGAATGACAACAAGCTCAAGGTTGCCATAGTGTCCGAACTTCGGCTTGGGCTATTGCCTTGGATACCACGCGAATAGAACTAAACTAACCATTTGAGCTAAGCTAACCATACATGTATATTTTAGTGAGACACATATGCATACCTTCATAAGCATAACATATACTTGGAAACCTATCAGTAGCTGGATATATAGAGGTTGATCCCAAAACCCGGGAAACTAAGAAAGAGATATTTTGACTTATTTATCACCTTTTGCATAATGGTTGCAAACCTAGACTTTTACAGATACCTACTACTCCGTTTGATTGATCGGATAAGCTTGTTTGTTTTCACGTTATGATATCAGCCTATAAATAACCCACTGCAGGGCCATATAGGCCAGTTTTAGAAATAATGTATAGGAGTAATCACCACGCCAGCCCACGACGAGACGTATTGGCGAATTCAAACTCTGAGAAATTCACAGTTTTATATTTTTCAATATAAGGTGGACATTTTCCTACAGGAACATTTCTCAGGTTCAGTTTTTCTCACGATGATTTGTTTCACCGGCAGCCGATAGTGTTACCAATTTAAATTAGTAAATCTACGCGGATTCCGAATAATTAGTTGGTACACGCTGGAGTTCAAACCTGCGCACATCGAATTGACATTACAACGGCCATACCACTCGACCACCACGATTATTTAATTGTTGTGTCTTACCAATCGGCAAATTATCTTATATTTTTCAACCTTCTAAACTTTTATTTTACGAACTGATACTCAAAATACAAAATTTGCAAGATCTCGTGTTAGATTAAGAGGGGGGTCGAGAAAAATCTCACGACATCTCACGAGGAGGGCAGAATGGTCAAAATATAACTAATTAATGGAGAACCTCTAAGAGTTCTTCAGTGTTATGATAACTTATCATAACATTTTTATTTTTAACAATATGATAAGTTAAGGTTTGAAGCTATGAATAGATCTTATGTTTTTCTTACCATCTGTTACAGTCCTTGATATCGCAGTGTTTCTTTACTTTGTTTTATATAGAATAACGGACAAAAGAACTTAAGAATTTGAGGGGGCTTTATGAGTAAACAAGTATATGGCAAATAAAACAATATAATGAATTTCCTATCAATTCGTTCGAATGTCGTAATATTCGCGTTTCCTCCGTCTATTGGGTACGTACAAATGATTTCTCTAGAGAGAAAGAAAGGAATGCCAGAGGCAATGAAACGTAAACGTTCGCTTTTTCTCTTACAGAGTTAGATTAAATTTTGATTACGTATCGTCCTTGGAAAACGTTAGTCTTTGTACTATTTATATACAGGTGATTTTTGTACCGTAAATGACTTTTGATCAATGATGAAAAACGATGTAAGATAGTAAACGGTCAACACAGAAAATACTACATAAGCGTTATGGAACTTTTAGAAAACTGTTCATTTCCCTAGCGTAGAAGCGAATGCTATAGTCTTCTGGAAATACCTCGACAACGGGTTCGTTTCATGATAGGAACGTTCGCAGAGGGAAATTTACCTGGAGTCGGACTGTCCCTGGCCATTATGGTTTCAATACGTGATGCTGGAAATTAATCGTGATCGTGGTAAAGGTTACCAGTCACATAGACCACTAAAAGATTGAATCCAAACAGTCTGCTGTTCCGTCTTCTCGTGTGCACGTAAATTGCTGATATAACTGGTATATCCTACGTGCCTGGTAAATGTGCGATCACACTTGGGGCCGGTCAATACACCGTAATGATAATTGTATTGTACTGTGTGATTAAAATTCCTATAAATTATGGAACAAAGCCTCGGAGCACAAACAAAACAAACAGTTCAAAACGTTCAAGATATTGACAGTTCTCCTTGGACTTAATGGGTTTAATAACGGTGAGTTTTGTAATTGTCAATGATTCCCACAGCTCATCTTTAAGCCGAGACAAATAGACCGTACCTTTAAGCTTCGCTTGATGAGCAGTTTAAACAAAACAGTAAAATATTAAAGTCGCGTATTGCTAACATACGTAGTAAATATTATAATTGTTTAATAAAATGGTGGGGTACAATGGTCAAAGTTTAATTCTGACAGTACTACCGATATATCTAGCATTATAACAGTAGGGATCACTTAGTATCGGGTAGTTTCATACTATAGTTCAACACGAGTAACGAGTATGAATCACACACTAAAAATTAAAATCACTGGACGTATCTTAATATAAGTTAACTAGTTGACCGACGCAACTTCGTCTGCGTGAAATCGGTTACCTACCGGTTCCAATTGTATTTTGAAATTCGGAAAATCTTAAAATACCTAGAACCTGATTATAGCGAATTCCACCGTTTTTCAATTGTGAAACCAAACAATTCAGGGACTCACTCAAACACACTTAGTTGGTTCAGTGAATGACTTACGTATGTTTGGAAGAAATTTCGATGAGGCGGACGTAGCGCCATCTGTCATTAGCAACATTAATAATTTGGTTTTGTTTGAAATATGAACGGCCGTTAAATCATTTGAAATTTGAAATTTTATAGGGGGTATAGGTATTTTGTTATGGCAAAACTGTCAAAAAAATTGATTAAAAAAATCTGGATACGGACACCCTATCACCTAGAGGTATAAAATATACTTTACGACCTATTCTCATATCTACTGAATATACATTTAAAATTTCACAAAAATCGGTCCAGCCGTTTCGGAGGAATTCGACCACGAACACCGTGACACGAGATTTTTATATATTAGAGATTACACGTCTAACTGAACAGTTAAAGTATATCTTACTTAATATATGAACCCGTTGGAAATAAGAAATCAGTCGCCAAACACCTATTACCCATCCTTTAGATGTAGAGTCTTACCATCTTACGCTGTATCGTGAATTGGTGTTAGGTGAAATAGTGGCTAAATACTAAAACCCATAAGTCGCCACAGTCTTTACCGTTAATATTATCATTATTTACTGCGGTAGCCAATTCATTGATACACATTACGCAATTGACCCAAATATCAGTGACAGTTTGATCATCCCGTATTCCAAGCTCACTAAGACCAGTAATAGTTTTCTTTGGGTAATAGTATTGGGTTTTATAAGAAAGTCCCGAAGCATATTACCGTTTTGCTGGATAGTAAGTTAGAGCGTCATGTTAAGCGAATTTGGATGTCAAAAGGCTATTATAGGCTGGACCAATATGTAAACGATGGCGATGTCTGGAAACAACGCCCTTCCCTGTGTAACTGTTATAAGAATATTTACGACTAGCCTCTACCCGCGACTTCGTCCGCGTGGTATAGTTACCTTGGGCTAACGCTAACACGCAGCGGAGGCTCTTAAGAGGAGAAAAAAACTCGATTTTGAAACATTCTTCATTAGTGCTCCGCTCCTATTGGTCTTAGCCTGATGATAACCTATAATCTTCCTCGATAAATGAGCAATATAACACTGAAATAATTTTTCAAATCGGACCAGTAGTTCCTGAGATTACCCTCTAAATCGTCACAAACTCACAAACTTCACCTCTTTATAATATTAGTACAGATAAGAATATCAACTGGATCGAGTATCTTGCCGATTCTTCTCGATGACAGGGTTGTTTTTCCGAACCGGTGGTAGTTTTGATGTTCGTAAGCATCTTCACAGCCCCTAAATTGAATAAAGAATATTTGGTTTTGATAATAGATTTGTGGTTATAACCGAAAGCTGTTCTTAATATAGGAAACAGCTTTAAACGGTTAGTTAAACTTGAATAGTAAGTAGCTGTGCCCGCGTCTTCGTCCGCCTGGAACCCAATGTAGAAAAACAGTGACTAATAAAGTTATCTGGATGTACTAAGCCCATTTACTTATGTCTCACACTTAAGTCGTGTCGTCATTAAATTTATAATAACTTTTCAAAGATTGAACCGATTTTAATGAAACCAAGACTACATTTTACTCGAGGATATGCTTTATGATTTTCTGGAGGTTTTCTCGTGAACGCAGTACTGTACTTTAGCAGTAATTCGTGTTCAAACAAACAGACAGACATCTCTAAAAATGACTCAAATGTATTTTATTACTTATTCCTAGTCGCCTGTAATGCTTTTTTGAATTGAAACTGCTAATGCGACTTCCAACAAGGTTGCGTTAAACGTTTAACGCAACCATGGAGGGGGTATGAAAGCACTGTTGCGTTAAACGTTCAACGCTTCTGGGGAGGGGGAATAGAAAGAGACAGAGCGAGAAAAATAATCAAACATTTCGTATCTCACTTTAGTTATCGTAATCCCATTGTAAATGTTATAGATTTGGATATTTCTCCACTCGAAAATGATAATTAAAAGATGCGATCAATTGTGAATTGTAAGCAATGCTAATAAAGTTTGTCTTAAAGAAACAATATGATTTCACTAAAAATCAATTTCTACCGCTTCCTATTTTCATTTCCACATTACGAAGTTTCACTTCTTCCGCACGGAGGGACTCCACGCACTATTTTTTTTATTTTTCATAAAAATCTAAGAAGTACAGACAAGTTAGATTTACATTCTTATTATATCATATATGTATAGATATATTAAAAAAACTGTCATGACGATTTTAAGGCTTAAAAAAACACGCTTCGTTTTCAACTTCATTCCATCGAAAATTATGACAAGGCCATTAATTACTTAGGTGTAACATGTCGTATAAATAATTGATCGTGTACTTGTCTATCAAAAGGCAACCCTACCTTGTTCCCGTCAAAGTGGCAGACAGAAAGTTGACGTCTCTGTTGGCTTCGTCTTGTTGTTGAACAAGCCCTTTGATGCCAACAACGTCGAAACAACTTCGCGCGCTTTTTAACTCTTTAATGTTAACAAGAGTCAACAGTACTCTTAATGGAAATGATTACCTTAAAGAAGTATGTAGTTTTGTATATGAAATCCTTAATGGAAAGGTTACCTTAAAGAAGTATGTAGTTTTGTATATGAAATCATCTTTATTTATAGTTGAGCGTTCATTTTGACTCTTTCTTTGTTTTTGAAGTGATTTTTTTTATAGCACGGTAGGGAAAAATTTGCCTTACGCATTATACGTAAGCTAGAGATGTAATTATGGCTGTATATACTACGGCAATTATATAGTACCTATATAGTTTTGAGAATTCTCACATATATAGTCTGAGTCATCGTTTTTGGCCGCTCTGAATATAGCTTTAAGTTCGGTCTTGCGCATAGTACAGTCAAGAGGTTAATACAAAAACAAATTCAGAATATTATTATAGGAATTTCACATTTACGTTTATTAATCTTTAACTTGTCTCGATATTATACGTACAAACAGGTTTTAATGAATTATGATTCAAGTAGGTATTTGCCTGAAAAATGTATCAGTATAAAGACCATTCTACTACTTTCAAAAGATTTTGTAAATGTGAAATGATTCCGATTGTGTCTTCTTGTAAACGGTTTGACAGCTGGTTTACGAAAACCCGTTTATATGAATTGAGCAGACACATACATACATACAATACATAAGCTTAACATTAAATTGAGAGGAAATTTCTTAAAAAAACAAATAGATTTGCTATATTTGTCTTTAAAGTGTAAAAAAATGTATTTTAGCAGAATGGAAACATATAGATTTTGTTATAGAAAGCTTTTGTTAAGTATCTTCAAAAAAAATCTTTAGAATTTTTTTATATTTAACACAGCAGTCTTATCTCTTATGCGTGATCCCTGTATTCCTTTTATCTAACCGTGAATAAACTTAGAAGAAACCTACACAATATCTTGAGAACAGTTCGCTTTCTATTGATGTAGGCACAAAATGTAATAATAAACGTATAATGTATTAAAATATTAAATCCTAGTAACATCCAACCAGTATTTTTTGTTTAATTTAGCATCATAAAACTAAACAGCAAATTACATACATCAAATCTATAATAAAGGCATAACTCAAAAGAAATCATAGGAAGTCGCATTCGAAGAAAACTGAACACTAGGCTTTATTTAGCGTGTTATAAAAGCCATTGAACTTATCCGGTGTTATTACAGAAAAAGTTAAATACGTATTGAATACTTGCTTTAAAAAGGTTTCGTTTTAAATGCACCGCGGTCGCTTAATATTCGCCATCTTGTTGTCTCGCTTTGGTTAGGTTAGGTTAGACTTGCGAAAACGGATAACGTGAACTTGCCACGGGCGAGCGCGGTGCATTTAATACGAAACCTTTTTAAAGCGAGTATTCAATGCGTATTTAACTTTTTTGTAATAACACTGATGGTATTTCGTTGTATTTTGTTCACTTAGAAAAAATCTGACTGCATAAAGACTGAAACTTTTTTGGATTGACATACAGTATTCAATTGAGTACTGTTAAGGAAAATAAATTATTTTTATCTCACCTCTGTGTTTTCTACGTGCAAGTGCATTATCTAAATATAATACAGTCTATGATACTATCTTGGTTGAGACGAATCTAAGGACATATATGCTAAAATTCGTAAAACTATTTAAGCTACAAAGCGATAGACATATTATATAGATATCTACATATATATAGAAGTTATGATATTTTCTTCATTCATTAGTTTAGCTTACCGTTGTTCACTGGACCTTACCCAGTTAATGTGTGAATTTCCTCACGGTGTTCTGAATCACGGGTTTTTGACCAGCCATTGGAACACATACGATGGCACAAATAGATTAAAGCGAGTTAGTTCCAAAGTTACGTAACTTTCACTTGAAAACAATTGCTCATTCGTAAGTTATCTGTTGTTTTTAACCCAGTTTTACGTTAACTTATGTGATTTCTAATTACTTCGCCCGTTATGTGTTTTCGTTTACTGTTTTCCCAATCACCGTTCAATATACCGTATATAGGCTTAGGCTTAAAATTTCACCTGATTATTTGCTTAAGGTGGTATCACATTTCGTCCAGTGAGGGACTGTCTCTCTAATGCAAATTCCGGGAAACACCTAAAAGTGCTTAGTAACAGATTTTGTACTGGAAAGTTGTAGCTAACCAGAGAGTAAGTTGGTCGCCATGTCATGGTTTCACATGACAATTTTTCTAAAGCCCTAGTTCATTATAGGAATCGAAATTACATTGATCGACGTCAAGACGAATAATGTCTATGAAATTATAGACTTAGAAGCAATTAATTGGTAGTTCTTGTTTGTTTATGGTTTGACAAACATTTTCCTGGAATCTATTACAAGATGAACGCAAAAACAGAAGAGGGTGATCTGTATGAGGTAAAAATGAAACAAAATATTAGTAATATACAAAATGTCTTGAATTAAGTTTTGTGGTAATTTTATATACGAATTTTACCGTCCCAGCACTTATTATCTTAGTACTGTTCTGTATGGGGGTTAGTCGCTTTGCACTCTTGGCGGCTTGTAAAAAACGATAGAAGTGAAAATTTTGTATTATAGGGAAACACTTTTGTTAGAAAAATACCATAAAAAGCCAACGTCACGCGGTCGTCCATACAAGTACTGACCGCGACCGACGTTGCTTAACTTTGGTAATAAGACGAGAACTGGTGTCTTCAACGCTACCCAACACAGTGTTTATCCCAACCACTTTTCGTCACACAAAAAGATTGCCGATAAATTTTAAAGCAAATGATACTAGATGATTGTAAGGCTAATGACTAGAAACTGTTTTATATTTCTAAAAGTGTTATTGATGATTCCAACTGAAGCAGATAATTATTTATTAAGATCTATATCTTGAATAGGTGTAGAAATTGTAGCTATTTTAATACCAAGCCTTTGTATACTTATAGGAATCACAAAAGACGTCTTACAGATAGGGCTTTAGACACATTGTACAATAAAATCGGACGTATATGCTTCACATTCAAGATGGTCTTTTGTGCTCGTTCCAACTGAAGCAGATAATTATTTATTAAGATCTATATCTCGAATAGGTTTAGAAATTGTAGCTATTTTAATACCAAGCCTTTGTATACTTATACGAATCACAAAAGACGTCTCACAGTTAAGGCTTTAGACACATTGTACAATAAAATCGGATGTATATGCTTCACATTCAAGACGGTCTTTTGTGCTCGTTCCAACTGAAGCAGATAATTATTTATTAAGATCTATATCTCGAATAGGCGTAGAAATTGTAGCTATTTTAATACAGTTGTATCGCGGTGAAATTACATTTTTTATCAGTGCTATGTCACAGGTACTAAATGAAAACTTGTTGTAGTGTGATACCCTTGCGGTAAAAAAGAAAAAACATTACATCCTAGACGACTTCCACACGTACATCTTTTTTCAGATTCTAAAGCTGGTTGTTAAGGTATGTTTTATATATAAACAGGCGAAAACGAAATAGCTCACTACCTTTTCTCCTTTACTTGTTAAGAGATTTTCTTTTTGAAGTTATGCTTCTTTTGGCGCGTTAGGGAAAAATGATGAGAGTAAATTTTTACGATGCGCGCGCACACCGTCACGAAAAACCGAGACCCTGAAGTTATATTACGATGCGCGCGCACACCGTCATGAAAAACCGAGACCCATAAGTTATATTACGATGCGCGCGCACACTGTCACGAAAAACCGAGACCCTGAAGTTATATTACGATGCGCGCGCACACCGTCACGAAAAACCGAGACCCTGAAGTTATATTACGATGCGCGCGCACACCATCACAAAAAACCGAGACCCTGAAGTTATATTACGATGCGCGCGCACACCGTCACGAAAAACCGAGACCCTGAAGTTATATTACGTTGCGCGCGCACACCGTCACGAAAAACCAAGACCCTGAAGTTATATTACGTTGCGCGCGCACACCGTCAGGAAAAAGGTAGACCTTGAAGTTATATTACGTTGCGCGCGCGCACCGTCACGAAAAACGTAGACCTTGAAGTTATATTACGTTGCGCGCGCGCACCGTCACGAAAAACCGAGACCCTGAAGTTATATTACTATGCGCGCGCACACCCTCACGAAAAACCGAGACCCTGAAGTTATATTACGATGCGCGCGCACACTGTCACGAAAAGCCGAGAACCTGAAGTTATATTACGATGCGCGCGCACACCGTCACGAAAAACCGAGACCCTGAAGTTATATTACGTTACGCGCGCACACCGTCAGGAAAAACGTAGCCCTTGAAGTTATATTACGTTGCGCGCGCGCACCGTCACGAAAAACCGAGACCCTGAAGTTATATTACGATGCACGCGCACACCGTCACGAAAAACCGAGACCCTGAAGTTATATTACGATGCGCGCGCACACCGTCACGAAAAACCGAGACCCTGAAGTTATATTACGATGCGCGCGCACACCGTCACGAAAAACCGACACCCTGAAGTTATATTACGATGCGCGCGCACACCGTCACGAAAAACCGACACCCTGAAGTTATATTACGATGCGCGCGCACACCGTCACGAAAAACCGACACCCTGAAGTTATGTTACGATGCGCGCGCACGCCGTCACGAAAAACCGAGACCCTGAAGTTAGCTCATAGTCAACATTTTGTTTCTTGTATTTATATTTTTTTGTATTAAATCCTTCAATGTATTAAATGTCATACCATCGACGAGTCGAAGACTTTGTTTATGTTTTTTTTTTATATCATAGGAGGCAAACGAACAGGTGGGTCACCTCATGTTAAGTGATCACCGCCACCCATAGACACTAGCAATACCAGGAGAGTTTTAAGTGCGTTGCCAGCCTGTGTTTGGGGGAAGGAGGGGTGTTAGAGGAGGTGGGCGTCTGGCGCTCTCACTGACCGAACGAAATGCAACAATGCAAGCACTGTTACTCCACGTCGGTGTTCTGTGGGTTGGGTGGTACTACCCCGGGCGAGCCGACTCATTCATGCTGAAACCAATAATAGCTACAGCATGGCTCTACCACCTTAAGTCTCATATTTTACGCTCCGTGCGTTTAATTAATCCATCATATTTTATATTATTTTATCCCCTACACAACTAGTTGTAGTAGTAATTCTGGTGATTATAATTTTACAACATATAAATAACTAGCGAGCAGGGCGGACGTTGTCCTGCCTTGATAATAAAAAAAAAATCTAAAATTCAACCGCAGCGCCACCTACCGGTTCCTGGTGTTCCAAAACCATTCTCGGCTCCACTGGAACACGCACACAAAATTTCATCAAAATCGGTCCAGCCGCTTAGGAGGAGTTCAGTGACAAACACACGAACAGAAGAAATTTATATATAAAGATAGTGATAATGCATACAATAAGATACAGTTAATTATGCAATAAACATAATAGACTAAATAGCGATTTGGCATAAATCTGTTTCTAATTATTCTGATCAAACAAGCCATCTACCGATCTCTCTGATCGTGGGAACGACGCTGTCTCGATACAACGATAATACATTGCGTCAACACAGTTTCATATCGATAATAACAGTAAAGCTTCCCGTGAATTCGGAATCAAAATTACTTTCCGAGAAAACGTTACGAAACGATTCTCTCTTGGACGCGAGCGAAATTTCTGTGGTAATTGTTGTGTATATCGGAGTTAAAGCTTTTACAACGTGACCGTCTCGGTGATTCAGTTCGCAATTTTAATTATACATTACAGTTACATAGTGATAAAAACTACATATGCGATTCGAAGAAACGACCCGAAAGCCGGAATTTGTTTCACGCCGCCGCGCCGTCGAAACTGTTTTAGCGAATATCTTTTTCGAACTCTTCTGCTCAATGCTTCGAGATTTTAATTTAATTGTAGTACCGAAAATTTTAAAGAAAACATCCGCGATTTTCACCACTCTGATATTTGTATTCTGGCAACTAATAAACAAAATCTATTTTACTTTTAACTCGTAAGCCACTCCACTTGTTGAAAACCGAATGTTCAGTATACCTAAATAATATGGTTATATTTAAATAGTACGACCTCAGTAGGGCAAACTTCAAGGGAGATGCGATCGTTTCCAATTTAAAAGGTTTCGACTTATGAAGGGTACTAGGACTAGTGACGGAGCGAAACAGTGTCAGCCTACAATCATGGTTCAACCGTCCACCAAGGACGCGTTTTCAGTTACTTATTGTTGATTTACTTAGTAACACTTCGCTCTTTTTATTACTAGTTTTAGATTAAACTTTTTCTAACACGCCGCGCATTTAAAATCAAATGTTCTTTGTTGAGACGTAGTAACGTTCAATTAATTTCAGGCGTAAGTGCAAAGCATTTAGCATTGTACGATCCCTTGCCGCCCCAACAATCACGGTCTGTCGGTACACCGTGGGATTTTATTTCCCCACGTTAATAAAAAAAAAAGTCGGAAGTGCAAAGTTAACGGTCACTATAATATTTACAATGTTAAACCATCCCATTTCGCTGTGCGTTGTTTTCTTTAACGGTACAAAATGTATACAATAAAACAAGTATCATGTTAGAACCGTCTACGAAAAATCCACATCGAATGGTCATGCTCTTATGCCCAATACGTTCAATTAGTTTTGGCGTGATTGAAGCCTCGGGCCTCGAAGCCTGAAATAAAATCAAACTGTCTTAAAGGTTTGGGTTAAAAGACTTTTTTATAGAATAATTTCCTACGAGTGTTTCATTTTTTTTAATCATCCGTTAGTAAAATAACCACAAAAAACAAGAAAAATCTGCAAAATTTGACTTTAGTGATCTGTATTGCCTCACCAATGTGACATACAGTCAAGTCGCAAAAGACACTATCGTAGAGAGCTCAATCTTGAGTAATTCCTGCGTTCAAACGATAAAAATAATCAAAGTTTACATGTATTTTATATACGAAATGTTCTCACGCTCTGTGAGAGTACTTAGACCTAATGTTATGGGCTCAAATTCGCAGGCAATTTTTTTTACATGTTTCCAAAAACATTTTTTCTTCGAGTCCGTAATAAAACACCTTAGTAAATAGGTATTTTGAGGTAAATGTGAGACTTACAGAGTTTTGATTTCCATTCTACATGATATTAAATTTAGGGGTGATATTTTCCTTGCTACAGAAGTAATGTTCTAACTAGAAATTAATTCCAAGAAAACAATTAGATAAAAGTTGGCATATTATTCGTAACTTAAAAGAGATTTGTTTAGTTCATGGATTTAAGTAAACATTATTTCTAAGAACTCTTGATGATTTGACGAACGTAAATTAATTTTATTTATATAATATATTTACGGTTAAAAATAGACTAAATTTGCTGTAGATCATTGCACCGGAGATAAGAACAACGTAATTTAATAGAGTCTAACCAAGAGTCGTAAATTTTATAACCGTCAGCTTGCAGACGAATTGAAGTCATAAAATGACTGTAGTAAAAGTGACACTGCCTTGCAGGAATGTAACGGTATCGGCGATGGCACAGTTAGACTTGCCGCTAAACTGGTATAGCAACATCAGCTCCGATAGACCGTCGGATTCGACGCATCTCGACTGTTTGTCACGGGAAACGGAATTGCATCTACAAATGAGAAGTCATTTTTATTATTACAAACCTTTATTTAGCTCGCAATGTTTGTTTTTAACAAACTTTGCAAGCGGAATTAGAGACAGTTCTTTTAGACCTACGGCTTAGCGATTTTGCATGTCTGTTCGGTCCTGATGTCAATATACGAAAATTAAATACAAACGAAATGGGAAATTCAAAACGGCCGCCATACAAATTGAAAAAAAGGTCCGATTATGTTCGTGAGCGCATTTGTATAAATATATTTTTAATTTTCAATTTATTGTACAATAGTGCTATTACCTTTTATTTCCTTACAGAGAGATCCTGCCCCTTTATTATATATTGAGGTATTGAAATAATATATCAATAATCATCAATCAATATTCTCTTTTAGGAAACGAATTCGCAATGCTACTTTTCCTCGCTTTTATAATTGGGAAACCGAACAAAGAGCATGAGAGGAATTATTTAGGTATAATATGATTGATGTAATATAGTTATGTCGATTTCATGTAACTTTCTTCATCAATGTAATTTAATTAAATGTAAATATAATTTTAAGGATTTAGTCTTTACATTAAGATTCTTTATTTATCCATATCGCAAGATATATTCTTTAATACTTGATTGGACGTTACTTTCCATTATTGTCTGTAATTTATTAGATGCTGACACGTCTCACTGCAACGAAATATATACAACTAGCCTCTGTTCGCGACTTCGTCCGCGTGGAGTAGTTACTTTAGGCTAACGCTAACACGCAGCGGAAGCTCTCAATAAGAAAAAAAAACCTGATTTGAAAAATTCTTCATTGGTGCTCCGCTCCTATTGATCTATATCCATATAGCATTCCTCGATAAATGAGCTATATAACACTGAAAGAATTTTTCAAATCGGACCAGTACTTCCTGAGATTACCACCTACAACGTCACAAATTCACAAACTGTACCTCTTTTTAATATTAGTATAGATAATATTTGGTGGAAAATTAAAAAGAATTTCAAAAAACAAATGTTGTAGAAATGTCTGCGAACACTTCCGAATCGAAAGGTTCTAGGCCGATGCGTTCGGTAGTTTGGCGTCATTTAGCCTCAAAAAAACTGTACGTTCATTATATGTGTATAGATAATATCCATACACAAAACTATTGTATACTACAAAAATTACACTCATCACATAAAATATCTGAAATCGAACCCGCGATCTCTCGACTAGATAATGGGACACATATTAGAGAGCTTACTTTCGCACCTTTAATCAAGAAAAGAGTTAACTCAGAAATTAAATTTCTATGGGAAAATGTGGGATTGTTTTCTTGTGCGTTTCAAGTTTGAAAATGTTTACATGTTCGACGTTTAAGTCAATTTGTAATTATATTGCTTTCTGATCGTTGTAGAAAATATCACCATTTGTAAGTTTAAATAGGTATTTAAAAAAGTACGTAGTTAATTCACTTTTTTTATAAGTTAAAGTAAATATGATAATTACTCTTTATTAAAACATCGACTTATATCATTTTATTTCAATGTATTATCTACTAGCTGTGCCCGTGATTAATAAAACAGTTATTAATAAAGTCATCTGAATGTATTAAGTCCATTTACTTATCTACTTTCGTCTTGTACTTACGCCGCGTCGTCTTTAAAGTTACAATAACTTTTGATAGAGCGGACCGATTTTAATAAAACAAAAACTAAGTTATTCTGGAGAATGTGCTTTATGATTTTCTTGGTGTGGTTTTATTGTGAACCCAGTACTTTAGCAGTGATGCGTGTTCATACAAACAAACAGACAGACATACATTTCTAAAAATGATTGAAATGTATTTTACTACTTATTCCTAGTAGACATTTTGACGAAAACCGAAAAAATACAGACGCGTTAGGTCTACATTCTTATTATATACTAACTGTGCCCGCGACTTCGTCCACGTGGAACCCGATGTATAAAACAATGACTAAGAAAATCATCTGGACGTATTTAGTCCATTTGCTGATCTACTTTTCTCGCATACTTAAGTCGTGGCGCCATTAAAATTACAATAACTTTTGATAGAGTGGACCGATTTTAATGAAACAAAGACTCTTCGGGTATATGCTTTATGATTTCTATATATGAGTTTTTATTGTAAACCCAGTCCTTTAGCAGTGATTCGTGTTCATACAAACAGACAGATAGACAGACAGACATTTCTAAAAATGATTGAAATGTATTCTATTACTTATTCCTAGACACCTGCAACAATTTATTTTTTCACGAAAATCGAAAAAGGACAGACACGTTAGATTTAGATTCTTATTATATGTATAGGATACGTCTAGATCTTCGGAGACTAGGTTTTTCACACGTTTAAATTAAAAGAGAATAACAGTCCTCAATTTTCGTAGTTTTGTTCGTATCGAAGTGACTTTTGAATTTGACGTATTCTACTCGGAACGTTAATTTACTTTCTGGTGAAAACGCGAAGAACGTACATTTTGAATCACTTCTTTTTTTTTATTAAATGCGCGCTATTATTTTGATACAGTTTCCAGTACAAATGTTCTCACAAAACTTTAAAATTACTAAACCTAAGATTCTTTTGTACAAAACTCGTATTTACACGACACCTATAATAAATATTAGTAGGATTATACCGTTACAGGCTCGTCGTTATACTATAATGTAATCCTACACATTTGTCTCTGTCGCGTTGTGAAAAACAGACAAGAGTAAATGAGATGTAGGTATGTTTAAGTTACAACCGTCACGATTACACCGTTATTATACAGTGTTTTTTTTCCATCTACGAAAAAGGTTTCGCTGTGAATGGAATCTTATTTAATCTTTATCCGTCTCGATCAGTACCGATCGTGGTCTTGTTTTAAAACCGAATGTTTAACCAAATATGCTATTATTACACTTTGTCGGTGTTATTACAAAAAAGTTAAATACGTATTGAATACTTGCTTTAAAATGGTTTCGAATTAAATGCACCGCGGTCGCTGAATCTTCGCTATGTTGCTGTTTTGTCTCGCTTTGGTTACGTTAGGTTAGACTTGCGAAAAATTATAACGCGAACTTGCCTCGGGCGAGGGCGGTGCGTTTAATTCGAAACCTTTTTAAAGCAAGTATTCAATACGTATTTACCTTTCTTGTAATGACACCGTGAAGGTTTTAGGTAATAGTGTCAGATTTTACAACAAAGGTCCAAATCATGTTACCGATTTGACGGACTGTAACATCAAGTCAAGCTGGTTTTAATGTCAAGGGAATTATTATCGAGTGGATCAATATGTGAACGATGGTGATGTCGGGAATGGACCTCTCCCTGTGCATCCATAAAAATCGATTATAGCGTGTAACTTTGTTTTTATTAATGATGGAGAGTTCGTTAAGTAACTTTTCTATAGAACGACAAAATAACTACAAAATTGCCATTCGAGTTTTTATTCTATCTTTGATAGTTTAGCCGGAAAATATAAAAAAAAACCGCAAAAGTATTAAAAATATAAATTTCCTAAATCCGTAGAAAATTAAATATTAACCATACAGATTTGGCTCAATTACATTTTTTGTCGAAAGTTTATCGCTTCATGAGATCTATCTATTCATATATAATAAAAAGAATACAATTTTTTCACAGTGTGCAGCTGACAATAATGTTAAAAAAGTTTATCATGTGTTATTTATATGGGAAACTTTAAAGTTCGATGGAGGAACGCTTAAAATGGTAGTTTTGACATTATTAAGCCCCTTCTTAGGGCCTAAGTTGAATAAAAGATTTTGATTTACCGTTCGACCACAATTTCAGTAGCCTAAGATAGTAAACACGTTAAACCTAGTGAGGGACTGGACCTCGAAGTGCAGCTGTCGGAACACACTTGTCGTTGGAGGTCTCGCAGGGCTAGGCGCTTCTTAAACTCTCGGTGTTGGTGGAGGAGACCTGCCCTTGTTTCCTCGGCCCATCGTTGCTATTCAGGATCCACTGGGGCAGGTGTTGTGCAGGCGTAATCTTGTATGAATTGAGATTTCTGTAGCCTGTCTTCGCGTTGGGCGTTTCTCGGTTGCGAGCGTTCCCTCCTTTTCTTTTTGGATGTCTTTTTAACCCCCTTGGAGGGGGGGGGGGTCGTTAGCGGGTGCCATCAGGCTCGCCGCTGCGGTCACTGTGACCGTATTATATGCCGGCCTGGCGTCGAACTTACGCCCGGGATCACTGCACCGGGCTACGGTGCCGGCGCGGCGGTTTCTCATCTCCCGCTTAAATACGGAGCAACGCATCTTGTTGTTTGAGGTTTGGGCGTCCCCGCAGTTGGCGCAGGTTGGCGGGTCCTCTCTCGGGCGGTCACAATTGCGTGCGTAGTGCGGCCACCCACACCGCACGCATGCAATGTCTCTATGGCTCTGTTGCGACGAGTGCCTGAATTGCTGCCCGGCGACCAATGACATCTTTCCTTTTATAGGCCGAACTATCTAATCGGGTGGCGCTAGTGTCAATCGTTGCGTCTCCGACTTATTGTAGCGATAGCGAAAGTACCTACATAATACGTCCGTATAAATCATTTGAATATCATTTTAGTCAATAAAAATATTATAAAGTCCATATTAAATCATTAAAATGAATTACAAAAATAGAAATAATTATTTTTATACAAGTTTGTACAGTTATTCTATTTGTACCCTGATTAAGTGAACAAATATGCGACTTGTATGAAGACAGCAGTACTGAGGTATTAAATTACTCACAGGTTTCATATACAGCGAAATAATGTCATGTGTATACTAATATTTACCCTAGGACAGTTAAACGCACTTTATATTGACGTCTTCTTTAAATACACATTGTAGCTTACATCTCATTATTTTATTAAGTATTTTAATTTCGTGCATTACATTTATCATTTTGTTTACTTTCCCATGGTTTGATTTCAGTTTTTGTTGCTTAACTAGCCGCCGACCGCGTCTTCGCACGCATGTACTGACAAAGGAACTGTGACTGAATCGTCCCTTTCAAATACGACCATGAAACGAAATAAAACGGCAACTGATTAACTGACCGTTAATCTGTCAATTTTGTCAATATATTTGACGACTGTCTCACGCACTTTTTTATATGAAAATTTTGTTAACCGATGCTTACGATCTTTCAGACATTTTCCATGATACAAACCTAAGTGACAACCTTAATAAAACAGTTAGCGAGCAAACGATATAACACGTAGTTGTTCGCAAATATATATGCATATTGCGTTTAGAAAATGCACGTTTCACATTCGGAATGTTTGTGTAGCACGAAATGTCAAGATTCGTTCCAAACAAATATTACAAATAGAAGCGAATATTCGTTTGAAACACCTACGTAGTACAGGTATAAAAGGAAACTTATAGAATTATAAAATATGCCATATCTGATAGGTAGGTAGGATCTATATTTTCTATATCTCAGTTTTATACACTACTAGTTTTTTCCTGCGGCTTCGTTCGCGTTAATGTTGATTTCACTTACCCCCGCGGAGACTTTTTTCTGGATGAAAGTACTCTATGTCCTTTTCTGTACCCCTAAAAACGTGTATATGCAATTTCTGGATCATGATAATCGAGTAGTTAAGTTGTGGAAGTATAATAAACAAACAAAATAACTAAATTCGCCTTTCTAATATTAATTAGAACTAGTTGTGCCTGCGGCTTCGCACGCGTTGAAATATGAATGCTATTTTTTATAGAGATCGAAAGTACAATATAAAAGTTGTTTCGTTTCACCGCCATCTATCTACTGATGAGATATGGTAAACTGGATAGCATGAAAACTTTCTCGATTAAAAAAGCGGGTTTTGGGCAGCTAGTTTTGAAATATAAACATGCAGTGTATTTATACGAGGGAAAATGCTGGGGAGCGACTTTTTTTTAGGTGTTACTCTTGATACCTATTACTGACATACAATAATTAAAGTAAAATACGTTCAGGACTCTTATGTTAAATCACATCGTCATCTATATTAATACTAATCTATACTAATATGTAAAGCTGAAGAGTTTGTTTGTTTGTTTGGTTGAACGCGCTAATCTCAGGAACTACTGGTCTGAATTGAAATTGGTTTTAGATAGATCATTTACCGAGGAAGGCTTTAGGCTATATATCATCACGCTAAGACCAATAGGAGTGGAGCGCCAATGAAGAATGTTTCAAAATCGGGCATTTCTTTTGTTTTGATTGCTTTCGCTGCGTGTTAGCGTTAGTTATATACGTTGCCATGGTAATGCGGTAAGTTTCTATCGCAAACATTTTCAAAGATTATTTTGTGTTCCTATTCAAAAAGTTTATTCTACGTTAGTTTTGCTTCCAATTTATTATTTGCAATCTATTTACGTATTATAGAAATAAAGTGTGTGTATGTAAAAATAGATAATAACTTTTCGGTGAATGGATATAGCTACAAATAAGTAAAAATGTTATATTCGGTCGATATTTTTATATTATTATATTTTGTCTGTTTGTTTGTTTGTTCTGGGTAATCTCCAAAACGGCTGGACCTATTTTAACGGGGATTTTACTGGCAGATAGCCGAAATTATAGCGGTTGACATATTCTATTTTATTTGTCCGTGGCTTCGTCCGCATTGCTATTTCCAAAATGGTTGGATCGATTTTCACGGGATATTCACTGGTAGATAGCGGACCTCATAAAAAGTAATTTAGGTTTTTTATTCGTCTTCGGCCGCAGTGGAATATCCGAGATCCGAAAAACTAATGAGCTATTTTATTTTAAGCTAGCGATCTCGGCAGACGTTGTCCCGCCTTGATAATAAAAACAAAACCATGACAAATTATACCTAAACCTTCCCCATGAACCGTTCTACCTACTGGTGAAAACGGCATGAAAATCCGTTCTGTAGTTTTTGACTTTATCGCAAACAGATAAACAGACAGACCAGAGGACTTTGTTTTACGCTATGTAGTAAGGAACTGTTACCTGTGCATGCGTTCGTGTGAAATTGATCAAAAAAATTTTTTTTACTGTAAACAAGCGCGTGAGACGTGCGCTGTACTGGACTCCAAGAATAAATGTATGTAATTTGAATTATATCATAATTTTGGTCAATTTGGCGGCCAATTTGTTTTATTGACCGCGTTTGCATCTACATAACTCAGTGATTATAGCAACGTATAAGAATAACACAATTATATCGAAAACGTAGCTTTAACAATTTCGTTCACACCGAACGGCTCTGTCCACTTTCAGTTCAAGCGAACCATTTTCATTAAAAACCCTCCTCTCTCTCTCTCTCTCTCTCTCTCTCTCTCTCTCTCTCTCTCTCTCTCTCTCTCTCTCTCTCTCTGTCTCGTCATGAATATTAAAAAGGGTCAAACTCCGTGAATGACTTGGAATTTCACTTACACAATATTAACGTTAATCCGGCTGAGTTGAATTACAAAGCGACCTGATGGACGGAATTAGGTCAAGGTTTTGATGCTCTATACGTCTACCAAAGCTTGTATTACATCACACTAGCTTTTGCTTGCGGACTCCGTCCCATTAATATAGTTCTCCTTTCATCATCAACCTGTTAGTGACCCACTGCCTGGCTATAGGCCTCTTCCCGAAGGAAAGTATGGGCATAATCACTACGCCAGCCCACGGCGTATTGGCGATTTGAAACTCTGAGAAATCCATAATTCTATATTTTCCCACATACAGTAGTAGATACTACAAGAACATTTCTCAGGTTCAGGTTTCCTCATGATGTTTTCTTTCACCGTCAGCCGATACTGTTACCAATTTAAATTAGTAAATGTACGAGGATTCCAAAACATTAGTTGGTAAAAGGCGGGGTTCGAACCTGCTGAATGCCGGGTTGATATTCCACCGGTCAAAACACTAGACCTTTTATTTTTCGAACTGACTACGCTATTGGCTCAGCAAGGTCTTGACAGCTTTACCGGACTACAACAAAACACTAGACCACCACGACTATTATCTATTGTAGTTTTTATGTATGCTTCGACAATAGTATATTATTTCTGGATGAAAGAGCGTACTCTATGTTTTTTTCTATATGTCTCTGATAACACGTATACGAAATTTCATGGTGATCGGTTGAGTAATTAAGACGTGATAGCGTAACAAACAGACCAACTCATTTTCGTATTTATAATGTTAAATAGGTTTAATTGGAAAATGATTGCTTATACTTTTTAATTCGCAATTCTGAGGTTACATATTTGTTAGAGTTAGCTGGTGAGAGGTTCTTCAATCAATAAACACCAATTCAACTTTCACAACTTCAACTTCAGTGGACTGTATATTTTCAGAGTATTGACAATTAACTTAATCGTATGTAATTACAATTATATCCTTACAGTTAGTACATTATGCGTGCCTTACTGGCGACACGTTCATCCATTCATTTACTTTTTAACCGACTTCAAAAAAAGGAGGAGGTTATCAATTCGTCTGTATTTTTTTTTTTTTTTTTTTTATGTTTGTTACCTCATAACTTTGGACTGGGTGAACCGATTTTGATTATTCTTTTTTTATTTGAAAGCTGGTACTTCCCGTGTGGTCCCATTTCAATTTGGTCTAGTTCCGACAACGGCATCCAGTGCAAAACCGTATAAGTTTTAAATTTGCATTAAGTATGTACACGACAAATAGACGAATAACTCAATATCACGCTAACCGATTTCGATGATTCATTTTTTATTGGAAAGGACGTACTTCAAGGGTAGTTTGATGAGAATTTGGTTAGGTTCTGATCATGGGATCTGTGACAAAGTAAGAAAACTTTCATGAAACGAGCCTACTCCTTTCTTAAGAGCCGGCAACGCATCTGTGTTTCCTCTCGTGTCGCAGGTGTCCATGGGCGGCCGTGATCACTTACCATCAGGTGACCCGTATGTTCGTTTGCCACCAATATTATAAAAAAAACTCTTCAATTCTTAGGAGCCTATTGTGCTAATGTTCGTTGCTGTGTTGCAACATGATGCAAGCATTGTAATTACATTACTTAAGGTGTATTATGTGTGAAGCGATGGTAGCCGAGTTGGTGGTAGAAAAAACTATCGCGGATTATTGATAAGGTTGCGTTCGTACCAAACGTTACTTATTGTACGACCAATTGAAATCATATCGCATATCATACCGATAGATACCATACCGCAAAAATGCGCATATTTTAATATACTTAAGGCGGAACGGAGTTCGCGGGCACTGCTAATAAAATATATTTATGTACACAAAAAATGAAAAAATAAAGTAAATTTTCAAAAAAAAAGTATTAACCGACTTCAATATCAATCAAAAACCCATAAGGCACTAAAAAGCGGAAAATAAATAGTGTATCAAATTAACCAAATTAAATAAAACATATGAATATGTGTGCTACCTAGAGATATATTAGAAGTCGGTGCCAACTGAAAATCGTATCATCTACATAGGTACAAAAAGTTTAAGTTCACTTTCGCGTCTCTGTAATACTTTTCTACCTGGAACAAATTTGAAATTTCGGTTGGCACCGATTTCCAATACATCTCTAGGTAGCACACATATTCATATGTTTTATTTAATTTGGTTAATTTGATAAACTATTTATTTTCCGCTTTTTAGTGCCTTATGGGTTTTTGATTGATATTGAAGTCGGTTAATACTTTTTTTTGAAAATTTACTTTATACATGATACATTTTGCTTCATATTCTAAGCGAAGGTTCAGTACAATATTATTTATTTACTTAATAACAATAATAATGGTGGTTATTTTCAAATTATGCTACATACATTAAACCTACACATATATCGATCGTTATTTATAAAACAACACATTATACATAGAGAACATTAGTTAGAGAAAAAGTAAATACATAAACATGACTGCTCATCCGTTCGTAATATATAGAGAAACATTTATATACAAAGAAATATGATGATAGCTAATCTGTCCATAACAATATTCTTAAAGGGCAGATTTTTTAAAGGGAAACGGAAAAGAAATTAAGCCTACTACTCGATTCAAGATATTTTTAACACAGCGATGTAGTTAGTGCTACTGAGAGGCGTCGGGAAGGTGTAGGCAGAGTTCCGATCCGACCACGGTGGGAGACGGACGTCGCGCTCGTTGCACTCTGCGATTTCGATACACGTGATTTAGTGACGTCAGTTATTACTTCGTGAGTGCTCGTTTCCATTGTTCCGTTTCGGCACATCTGCGCTACACACCTGCGTTCTGTTTCTTAGAACTGAGTGAGACCTTTCCTTTCTATTTATTTATTGCTTTATTTATTTCTTGATATAATTATTTGTTTACTCACTTACTTATTTATTTATCTATCTATTTACGTATTTCTCAATTCGTTTCTTTATATATCTATTTACATTTTTGTTTATTTATGTAGTCTTATATTATTTTTTCCCTGTCTCGCTCACGTATTTATTTACATTTTTCTCCTAATTTGTTTCGTTTTAAACAGCTCTTTTGATCCGGACTCGGGATAGTCCCGTAGTTTTTCGTTCGGCGTGCCCCCCTGCCTTTAAGGCAGGGAGGTTAGTTCGCGTCCCCCTTGGGCTACAGAATGGCCCACAATAGTGTTTTTACAGGACTCCGTGACGATTTATTGGCTATTGGCGTCGACGGAAACGCCGTCGACGCTATTCTTGCGCGACATTGTTTCACGTCCACGAAGGACGTTCAATATGTGCCCCGCGTGGCCACGTCGAATGCGTTTGCAGCTCTCGAGTCGGACTCGGAGTCGTCATTGGATTCACCGGATTCGCCGCTGAATCTGGTGGATGGAGCGCCTGCTCCCGCGTCAAGCTCCAGCTCGGAGGCCGGCTCCGAGATGGAGCTAGATGAGGCGGCGCCCGCCGTGCCGACCGTAATCTCCGCGTCGATCGCGATCCCCGCGTCACCCGCGACCTCTGCGCCCTCTGCGCACGACAGTGACGGTTACAAGACCGTCACTCACTCGAAACGCACTCGCGGTGCGCGCTCACCGGACTCCGGGTCCGACTCGGGTTCCGGACATAAAGATAAGGTAGTCCGTACCGAAAAATCGTCAGATGGCGCTCGTGTGCTTAAACACGCGGCTATACCGGCAGTCGCGAAACCACGTGCGAGCGGAGCCAACTCTGTCGCTGTCTCGCTCCCTCAGAGCGAAGTGAAGGGTTCCGTAGAACCTCAGGCAAAGAAGCCACGCCCACCGCCGCCTGTTACAATACAGGATAAGTCCCAGTGGACGTCAATCTCCACTAGGCTTAATAGTCAAAAAATCAATTATACGTCCGCCCTCAACACTCCGGCGGGCATTCAGGTTAAGGTCCCCACCAGTACAGATTTTCGCAATTTAACTCGATTCCTTCGGGAATCTAAGTTAGCGTATTTCACGTTTGCTCTCGAGGAGGAACGCCTCCTCCGAGTAGTACTTCGTCGTGTCCCAGCCGAGATCTCGATTGATGACGTCACCGCCTCCCTTAAGGAGGGTGATTTCCCAGTCCGGGAGGTACACCGGATGTACCACCCACGCACCCGCGCCCCCTATAATATGGTCTTGGTCCTCCTCGACCGTACAGTAGAGGGTAAGTCTATTTTTAACCTCACCTCCGTCTGCGGCCTCAGCGGCATCACTGTTGAGCCCCCGCGTAAAACTAATACTCCGTCGCAGTGTCATAACTGCCAAAGTTACGGCCACTCGGCGCGTAACTGTCACCTCCGCCCTAGGTGCGTCAAGTGCCTGGGCGATCACTCCACGAAGGAGTGTGGGCGCACGCCCGGCACTCCGGAACCTCCAAGTTGCGTGTTGTGCGGTAACGCGGGTCACCCCGCGAACTATCGCGGCTGTCCCCGCGCACCGCGCACACAACGCCCCCGACAGGCGCGACAGGCGTCCAGGGCACCTGCGGCCGCCGCCCGCCCTCCGCCTCCACCTCTCATGTCCGTGGATGCCTTCCCCAGCCTGCCGGGTGCCTCTCGTGCCCCGGTAGCGCCTGCGTCCACTACGCGTGTGCCACCTTCTGTGCCGCGCGCACCACAACCCGGGCGGGCCCCTCTGGGCCCCTGGGCCCCCCGACCCCAGCCTGAGGCTCCCAAGCCTCAGGCTCGCCCACCACAGGCGCGGCCGGCGCGCGCCGCTCCCGCCCACTCTACGGAGCTCTCCGCGGTGGACTGGGTCTACCAGTTACTCCGAGAGCACGACCTCCAGGAGGTTCTTGCATTCCGCGAGGCCCTTAAGGCCGAGACAGGCTTGGGCCGGCTCGACGTGCTCGCGCAATACAGAGGCATCGCTGCAACGTTGCAGCGCCTCTCCCGATCCACACAAGATTTAGATTTTAAATAAAATTCGCGGCTATGAATAGGATAAAACCGCGCGGTCTATCTCTTTCGTTTTTTAACGCGAGATCTCTTAGGACACAGCGCGATTTAGTAGCTGCCTTTTTGCGCGATAGACAGATTGACGTTCTCCTCGTCCAGGAGACGCTTCTAAAACCTAAAATGCGTAATCCTAGAATCGCGAATTATAATATAGTTAGAAATGATCGTGTCGCCCGCGGGGGCGGCACCTTAATTTACTATAGGCGTTCGTTATATTGCATGCCGATAGATCCGCCCGCTTTGACCAATATGGAAGTGTCAGTGTGTACGATAGGTATGACCGGTCATCCGTCCATTGTATTAGTGTCCGCGTACCTCTCACCGAATAAAGAGTTGTTACAAACCGATTTGCGAGCGTTGCTTAATTTAGGAGACTCAGTTATTATAGCGGGGGACCTCAACTGCGGGAACGTTATCTGGAATAGTCCGAGAACCTCTCGTAACGGGAGGATACTCGACAAACTAGGTAGGGTTCTCGCATTTGACGTCATAGCCCCTCCGGAACCCACCCATTATCAGGATAACTGTCGTCCGTCAGTTTTAGACATAGCTTTGTTAAAAAATATCACGCTTCGGGTACGACTCATACAAGTCGTACACGAACTTGATTCGGACCATCGCCCGGTCGTATTACAGTTAGGTTTTAACTCAGACTTCACCCCTCCGTCGGTTAGGGTGGCTGATTACGCGAAACTCGCTCGTTATTTTAAAGAAAATCCTTCGTCTAGCAATTTAGACAGGATTCCAGACTTGTTGGTGTCTAAAGCCGACGCGGATTCGGCTATCGATTCCCTGGTCGACTATCTCCAGACTGCCGTCAGAAAGACCTCGAAAGAGGTACAAGCGGCGAATGATCGCCGTTTTATACTCCCTGACGACGTGAGAGCGTTGATTACGGAAAAGAACGCCGCGACTCGAGCTCACGACGCTTACCCGTCTGCAGAAAATCGCGACCGTTTACGCTTGTTACGTAAAATAGTCAAATCTCGTATCTCTGAGATTCGGGGCGACAGGTGGGACAGACTTCTGGAGGATCTCCGGCCGTCCCACCTGTCGTACTGGAAACTCTCGCGAACTTTAAAGTCGGATCTCACTACTCCGATGCCTCCTCTCGATAGAGGTCCCGGATTGCCTCCTGCGTTCGATAGCATAGATAAAGCGGAATGTCTTGCCGCGAGTTTAGAAACACAGTGTTCACCGAACACTGATAACACTGACCCTATCCATATTAGGTCGATAGAATTGTCGGTAGAGCATGCACTAGCGTCCCCTCCCGTGGATACCCTAACCTTAATAACTTTCGATGAAGTCTCGACCGCCATCCAGCGTCTCAAGCTTAGGAAGTCCCCAGGTCCCGATGGAATCAGGAACGAGGTACTGAGACTCCTTCCCGATCACATCATAGCTCTATTGGTCTGCATCTTCAATGCGGCCATGTCCCAGGGCCACTTTCCAGCCGCCTGGAAGAAGGCCGTAGTGATAGGCATACACAAGCCCGGCAAAAAAGCTACGCTTCCCGATAGCTATCGCCCGATTAGCCTGTTAGATACATTAGGTAAATTATACGAGCGGCTCCTTCTGAACCGTCTCCAGGTTTCGATTACAGATTTAAAATTAATACCACCTGAGCAGTTCGGATTTCGCGCCGAACACTCTTGCACGAATCAAGTACACCGCCTCACGGAGTACATTTTCTCTAATTTTAATGCCGACCCGAAACGTAAACCGAAACGCACAATTGCAGTCTTCTTCGATGTCGCCAAAGCCTTCGATAAGGTCTGGCATGGAGGGCTCATCCATAAATTATGCAAATCTCACGTACCCGATAAGTTAATTCATATTATCCACGATTATCTCACTGATAGGACTTTCCGCTTTAGAGTGGATGGGGAACTATCCCTGCCCCACCCGATACGCTCAGGTGTGCCACAGGGCTCCATACTCGCGCCCTCGCTCTTCAATCTGTTCATCAGTGACCTACCTCGGTCTAAGCGGGTCGAAGTAGGTTGCTATGCTGACGATACCGTTATTTACACTTCCAGCTTGCGGTCGGACTTTCTTAGGAAGCGCATCGAAAAGGCCGTTTTCACACTCGGTAAATGGTTTCGTCGATGGCGCATAGAAGTTAATCCTGATAAGAGTGCCGCGATACTCTTCGATCCTTTACGACGTAGTAATAACCTCGAGCCCATCAGGCTATACGGAACCGATATACCTTGGGCCGACGAGGTCAAATATCTCGGTGTCACATTAGATAAACATTTAAATTTCGAGTCACATATAGATAGAGTGCGAAACAAAGCCGCTATGGTCTTGGGGCGCCTCCATCCGTTGCTTTGTTATAGGAGTAAGATGTCCCTCAGACACAAGCTCACTTTGTATAAGACGTGTATCCGTCCCGTGATGACATATAGCAGTCCCGTTTTTGCGCATATGTCAAAAGATAATTTTCATAAGTTGCAGGTTCTTCAAAACCGCGTTTTACGTAAAGTGACCAGTGCCCCGTGGTACATCCGGAGAGTTGATCTACATAGGGACCTAGAGATGCCTTCTATCTGGGCGTACGTAAAATCACTTACGATTAGTTATTTTGAAAAAGCCGCGAATCATCCCAGTCCGTTAGTGGTATCCGCCGCAAAATACAAACCCGTACCAAACGCTGCGCGTTGTAAAAGACGACCGCGACATATTTTTACCGACCCTCCCGATGAAATAACGGCAGTGAACGATCAGTACCAGCCTGTCTCTCCAAACAGAGCGTGCTCACGCCCACGCCCGCGTAACCACAGATCACGCCGCCGTGGTCTAGGGATAAATTTCGCTCCCGCACACCAGACTAGGCCCCCCTCGGCAGCTGCTCAAGCCTAGGTCCGTTCCCTCGGCGTGGAGCCCTTGAGTACGCTGCCCGCGCGATACAGTGACACAAAATCTTACATCACTGCGACAACATTACACATATCACCTCCACACACGTGCACGCATACACGCTTACACATGCAAGTGGAAGGGTCTTATCTTTTTTTCCCTTATCAAACTGAAATAGTTTAGAAAATTACCCGATACGAAATATATATAAGAGTTGTTGAGGTATGTATGCTTGGTACACATATATGTTTCAACAACTCATATATGTATGAATAGTTAGCTTAGCTTAGGTTAGCTCACATAGGTCGCGAATTGCATGTATCAGGCAACAGCCCAAGCCGAGGTGTGCCGCGCACCCTTGAGCTAGTTGTCAAAATAAAATCGGCTGAGTGCCTTAAGCGCTCGCCTTAGTAGTCCGGTGAAGCTGTTAAGACCTTGCTTGGTCAATAGCGTAGTCAGTTCGAAGAAAAAAAAAAAAAAAAAAAAAAGGTGTAGGCACAAAGTAACGGTAGGTTTTCTCAATATTATATGTAAGAAATTCGAAGTATTATCGATATAATGAACCGCACGATATGTTCTAAGTAGCGTGGGTCGTTAGTACTTATGGAACATTTTTATTTATAAATTCGTTTATAATATCGAGTGAAGTACAGAATTCATGATTATATTTTTTTTTATAAAGTTTATTTATTACAGGGTTTTTTTTTCACATAATTTTTAGTACTTAAACAATGAAAGCAGATTGGATAAGTAATAATTTTAAATAAACTAATATATTAAAATGATTCAATTCCAATGAAAAACTTACTTTGTATGTTGTGTTTAACATTTTTAATTTGCTTTGTCGTATAAAAGTGGCCATTGTCAATTTCAATAGATATATATACACCATAATCATATTTAAGTAATTTCTTTTAGAGGTGGTAGAGCCACGCTAAAGCTATTACTGGTTTCAGCATGAATGGATCGGCTCGCCTGGGGTACTACCACCCTCTCATAGAAAACGGACGTGAAGTAACAGTGCTTACATTGTTGCGTTTCGTTCGGTCAGTGAGAGCGCCGGAGGACCACCTCCCCTACCCTACCCTACCCTCCCCTTTCCTTCAAACATAGGCTGGCAACACACTTGCAACTCCCCTGGTATTGTTAGTGTCTATGGACGGTGGTGATCACTTACCATCAGGTGATCCACCCGTTCGTTTGTCTCCTATGACATAAAAATAAAACTAAAAAAATGTTTACTGCTTTCTGTTAGTTAATATTTAGCAGCTTAGATAAAGCATTACAGCATTTGTACTTCCATTGTACTCATTACCTAATATAATAAAATATATACTAAAGCCAGATACGTTACGTCTATAATTTAAATGTAAATTGATTCAGTAGTTTACGGGTTATAAGCAGTGTAATATACAGACAGCGAAACATCGTCTCTTATAATATATACTAGCTGACCCGTGTCCACTTCGATGGGCGGTAAACACTTACAAAAAACGACTTTTTGTAACTTAAATATAAAAGTTAGACATACGCTGTCGATGACTTTTTTTTGTCGATTTGGTCCAGTTCCGACAACGGCATCCAGTGCAAAACCGTATAAGTTTTAAATTTGCATTAAGTATGTACACGATAAATAGACGAATAACTCAATATCACGCTAACCGATTTCGATGATTCATTTTTTATTGGAAAGGACGTACTTCAAAGGTAGTTTGATGAGAGTTTGGTTAGGTTCTGATTATGGGATCCGTAACAAAGTAAGAAAACCTTCAAGAAACGAGCCTACTCCTTTCTTAAGGGCCGGCAACGCATCTGTGTTTCCTCTCGTGTCACAGGTGTCCATGGGCGGCCGTGATCACTTACCATCAGGTGACCCGTATGTTCGTTTGCCACCAATATTATAAAAAAAACTCTTCAAATCTTAGGAGCCTATTGTGCTTATGTTCGTTGCTGTGTTGCAACATGACGCAAGCATTGTAATTACATTATTGAAGGTGTATTATGTGTGAGGCGATGGTAGCCGAGTTGGTGGTAGAAACTATCGCGGATTATTGATAAGGTTGCGTTCGTACCAAACGTTACTTATTGTACAACCAATTGAAACCATAAGGGGGAGGGGGAAAGAGGAGATGGGTCTCCGGCGCTCTCACTGACCGAACGAAACGCAACAATGCAAGCACTGTTACTTAACGTTGGTTTTCTATGGGTCGGGTGGTAGTACCCTGGGCGAGCCGACCCATTCATGCTGAAACCAGTAATAGCTTCAGCGTGCCTCTACCACTACAAAGTATTTTTGAATGGCTTTTCTGTTATAATGAATAGGTTATGTTATAACTCAAACATGAAATAAATCAAAGTTTATTGTTGTTTTTTATAAACACTAATTATGCTGTTTAAATTGGTCAGAGCCAGGAAAAATGATCTATCACTACATATCATAAAACAAAGTCCTCTGCCACGCCTGTCTGCCTGTTCGCGGTAAACTCAAACATGCGGTTTTCACCAGTAGATAAGGTGATTTCACGAGAAAGGTTAACGTATATAATTTGTCATGGTTTTTTTTATCATGGCGGGACAACGTCAGCCGGGCCCGCTAGTGTATAATGTTACTTCTCATACAGATTCCTAATTGTCGCGATAAAAAAAAAAATCTTACTTTTTGCGTTCTATCATGAAATACCTATTTCAAAAATCTGGAAGAAATATAGGTATGTTATAGTGTAGCATATACTTTAAAAATATATCTTCTTTTTGTCTCTTAGATCACGCCGCCTGCGTTTTATCGTTGTTAAGTTTTGTATTGTAATTTAACACCGATAATTAAACAATAATACCGATTTAAGCAATCGACTGACATATTAGACATGGCCAGACGATCTACGTGTATCATATCAAATGTCGTCATTATTTCCTCGTGTTACACGAGATGTTGACGATGATGCAATGTGACGACTGAAAAACACGTCGTACTTTCTAGAAACTAGTAATAGACTTTTAGCAAGCCACGAATACGAGTGTAAGTGGAAAACCAGACCGTAACTGCTCCTGCAACGTCGAAGAGCAGACTTGCATTCCTCTAAGAGGCCATCCATATATTACGTCACACGAATTTCGTGATTTTTTGACCCCTCCCTCGTCCTTGTCACAATTGGTCACTAAATCGTTAATAGTGCAAAGTTCGTGTTCTAACATGTAGATTTGGAAATGTGACGTCACAAAATTTAGGACCCCTCTCACCCCCTTGTCACACAATGTAACACTTCGTCGACCTCCTCCCTCCCCCTTACCGTGTGATGTAATTTATGGATGGTCCCTAAAGAATACACCAATTTCACTATGCTTTTATTTAATCGTATGGATAAATAAAGTGGATCTCTGGAAAGTGGAATTCTTTTATTATCATCGATTGATCGATTACTCTATTTGTCGCTGCGAGGTTTAATTTATGTGGAACAGTGCAGCGGACAACAATATGTTACTCTTTTAGCACCCCCCGGGAAGCACGTGCAGGGGAATGAGAGGTACATTTCCTTCGGACGCGAGCAGCACTAGCCCCTCTATGAATCAGCCCTTGACTATATGTTTTACAGGCACGCGCTTGGTCTGTATCTCACATGATGGTAAGTGAAGACGCGGTCGAAGATGGATCGCTTTTACCCGCTATTGTTAAAGAGTAACGGAAAGACAGACCCCGTGAGTGAATTGCACTCTTTAACCGTATGTATGTAGGAGCATTCCCGAATGAAAATGGAAACTCTTTAAGAGAGCCAGACGGACAGGTAAACTAGTGATTTGCATCATGTCTAATAGCGGAAACGTTAGGTTAACTAGTTAGATCTATAAGGATTCGAGGTGATATTTCGTACGCAGTTCGTATTGAACTCGTTGTTTTTGAGATACCTAGAGCCAATCTAAATGCATACGATACATGTATGAGGTTTTGGAAGAGCATAGTAATACGATTTTTGACATTTATTAAAGAAAATCTACGGTTAATGAACTACAATACAAGAGACCAAGTTGCACACGTCGTGTCTGTGTCACTGCATAGAGTCGGAATTCGTCATTGCCGTGGCTAGCTCGCAGCCGAGGTATGAAACCCATCTTGCAGGAGCAACAGCACTCACTGCCGTCACGCTATTGAAAGCTGCGACAAACAGGAATGGGGACTAACTCGCTCAATCATATACCCACGACAGGCATCCATAGCAGATTTCCAAAGTTATCAAGGGTAGAGACTGCAACACCCGTTATTAGAGTATTTTTTTTTATTATTTCATTTAAAACAAAATGAAGTAACAGCTCTATTTTAAATGTTATCCACCATAAAAAGAAAAATCAACTTTTCTTAGTACTTTTTGCAATATTCGGGAAGAACAAGAGCCGAATAATTGTGCCTTCGAGTTTACTATGCCGTAGAAAATATTAAATCTTTTATAACAAATTTTAATTTAATACAATACACAAAGAATATTGGACTATATAACTTTGATTAAAGTTTGCCGAGACTTTATGACGCGCCCTCTACCAGGCGAGACGACGTTACAACTAAGTAAGAAGAGATGCAGTTCTGTTATATGTACATTAGACTGATTAAAAAAAAATTGACTATTTTTTTTTTTCTTAAATATATCGAAAATGTTCTTGGAAATGATTTGGAATTTATTTTCGTAAAAAAATTGAAAAAAAAATGAGAAAATATCATAAATTATATTTTAAATTTTAAAGACTTCGAAACGCGTCAGTTTATCAAAAAAATATAAGATAGCTTTTTTGTAAGGCATTCAATTTTATACAAGAAAATGATTTGGTCTAACCTTTTTGATGAATCATTAAAGAGTTATAAAATTCTAAACTAAAAAAAAACAAGCTTTCCCGTGTTAACCATACGGGGAATTGAAATTTACCAAGCGGGATGATATCTTAATATTAAGAGCTGTGGTTTTCACAGGATTTTTTTTCATTATTTCTGACAATATTTTCGATATATAATGTAAAAACTAAAAATTGTCGATTTTTTAAAATTAGTCTAATGTACATACATACGTCTGAGTTTAATGTAAAACAGAGGTAAAAGTGGTATAGTCGCCCTAGGTGTATAGATGTCTTATAATTTACGTTGAAACATACAACAACGTACAAGCTAACACTTGTAAGCAACTGAGTGCTTATCAAGCTGAAAAAAAAAATGATTTATCAGTGACTTCGCCTACTTTGCCTCATGGTATTGAATTACCTTCAACAAGTATTTATTTTTAGAATACCTGGTATAATTAATGTTTAGTTTTTTTTTTTAATATATATGTTGAACTTGTTTGACGTTGAGTGTGGTAGTTACAAAGGTATGATGTAATTTAATCGATCAGTCACTCAATACAAATCAAGTTTTAATAATAAAAGAGTTTACCTTAAACACTAGATACACTAATACATTATTGAATATAGGTACGTATATCTTCAGAGAAGAGACGGCTCATCGCCTCCTTTTTGTTTTGAACTGACTACGCTATTGGCCTTACAGGCCATTACAGCTCCACCAGACAACTGAAAGCCCCGCTCGGTTTTGAACTGAATACTCTATTGGCCTGACAGGCCTTTACAGCTTCACCGGACAACTAAAAGCCCCGTTCCGTTTTGAACTGACTATTCTATTGGCCTAACAGACCTTTACAGCTTCACTTAACAACTAAAAATCCCGCTCCGTTTTGAACTGAATACTCTATTGGCCTGACAGGCCTTTACAGCTTCACCGGACAACTAAAAGCCCTGTTCCGTTTTGAACTTAATACTCTATCGGCCTAACAGGCCTTTACAGCTTCACCGGACAACTAAAAGCCCCGTTCCGTTTTAAACTGACTATTCTATTGGCCTAACAGACCTTTACAGCTTCACTTAACAACTAAAAACCCCGCTCCGTTTTGAACTGAATACTCTATTGGCCTGACAGGCCTTTACAGCTTCACCGGACAACTAAAATCCCCGCTCCGTGTTACTACACTTTTATAGGTTCACTTTGTATCAGAGAGTAGGACGTAAAATTTATGTTAGGACATATACTTTTTGACAGTAGAACGGGCATTAACGCCGACATATACAGTAGTATCATTCTGCTATTATTGTTTCATAGTAGTCAATATACGTGGTTTTCATTACAAAAAAAATCTAATAAATTTTAGGATCTAATCTGTTTTTAGGAAAATATTAGGTATTTACCTATGAAATTGCCGTTTTGTATGAAAACATTTAAACGAATTTTTTTCATGTATTTTTTATTTGTATTAATCGAAGTAATCACCCATGCAATCAGTGCATCTTTGCCAACGCAGTGGTAGTTTATTGATGCCCTTCTTAAAGAAATCATCTGGACGGGAGGCAGCAAATTCTTCAAAGGCATTTTGTACTGCCTCTCGGGTATTGAATTTTTTTCCCGCCAAGGAGTTATCCAAATTCTGGAAAAAGTAATAGTCTGTAGGCGCAAGATCTGGTGAGTAAGGCAGATGACGGAGAACTTCCAACCCCAGTTCTAGCAACTTGGAGACCGTCTGCTGTGCAGTATGAGGTCGCGCATTGTCGTGCAGGAGCAGCGGAGACGAGCGATTGACCAATGCTGGTTGGAGATGTGCCAGCTTCTCCATCATTGTGTTCAGTTCTTCACAGTACACATCTGCAGTAATGCTCACCCCGTTTGGTAAGACGCTGTGATAAATCACACCGGCGCTAGACCACCAAACAGTGACCATCACTTTTCTAGGGATAAGTTTTCGTTTAGGGCATTGTTCAGGTGCTGAACCAGGATCCAACCAACTTGCTGAGCGCTTGCGGTTATCAAACAGAATCCATTTTTCATCGCAGGTAACAATGCGGTTCAAAATTCCTTCATTTCTGTGTCTGTTGAGCAGTGCAAGGCACGTCTCGACGCGTACTTCGCGCTGGCGATCATTGAGTTCGTGGGGCACCCATTTGTCAAGCTTTTTTACCTTGCCAATTTGACGCAAATGGACCAATATTGTTTTGACGCTAACGTCGAAAGCTGCTGCTAATTCAGCCGTAGATTGTGTATCATCAGCTTCCACAATCGCCTTTAATTCGTCATTGTCGACCAAAGTCTTCGGACGACCGCGAGGTTCATTTTTCAGATCGAAATTCCCAGAACGGAAGCGAGCAAACCAATAACAGGTGGTGCGTTGGTTTGTAGTGTTAACTCCGTAAACGTCGTTGATGTTGCGTGCCGCTTGTGCCGCGTTGCTGCCGCGATGGTACTCATATTCCATAATTACTCGAATTTTTAACGTATCCATGATGACCAAAAAGATTGAAATGCGATGGAAATGTAACACTAATCAATAAACAAATGACTACTTTTGGAAAAAGAATTCCATGTCTTTAAAATAAAATTAATTTGAAATTAGAATTCTTAACCAAACAAAAATTATTTTGATTTGAAATGGCCAGCACTGCAGAACGGCAATTTCATAGGTAAAAACCTATTATATATTTATTTCAAAATGTAGGGCGACTATCCTACATTTTTTACCTTAGATAATCACGTTGTAATCCTTTTCGTGAGCGGAAACAGGTGGTAGCCATTGTATTTACTCTGTGCTCACAATGCGTAATAGTATATGGACGGTCGAGACGTAATTGGTTAACGAACCATCGTGAGTTATTGCACGTTAGTCAATTAGCCTTTCTATCGTCGATCTCGTATTTCTTGTATAACGTATTAGGTATCTAACGATGTGATCTTTCATAATTCGTGATTTATGAGAAAATGACTTCTTACAAATATGTCTTTTCCTTCGCGAAATGTTCATTCGCAGTAAATAATTGTCGATTAAATTTAATTAATTAATCACCTACAGAAAAACTTCTCGTTAAGCACCGTTATTTCTCATTCAAGTTTACTCAATTATCTCTATTCTTTTTTTTAATATCTTAGGAGGCAAACGAACTGGTGGACCACCTGATGCTAAGTAATCACCACCGTCCATAGACACTTGCAACACCAGTAGAGTCGCAAGTGCGTTGTCAGCCTGTGTTTGGGCGGAGGGGAGGTGGGAATCCGGCGATCTGACTAACCGAACGAAACGCAACAATGCAAGCACTGTTACTTCACGTGGGTGTTTCTGTGAGAGGGTGGTAGTGTCCCGAGCGAGCCGACCTATTCATGCTGAAACCAGTAATAGCTTCAGTGTGGCTCTACCACCACCTACATTCTTCTATTATATATTTTTACTAATGTTTGCCCACGGCTTCGCTCGTATTAATGTAGATTTGACCCAATCCTTGGGAGCAGTACTGTTCTTCTTGTTAAAAGTTATGTACACGCCTTAAGTAAGAAATTTATTGTCAGGTGTACAGTATAGATCATGGGGTATGTATTTCATACAAAAGTACTTCTTCCAAAGAATAAATCTAATGTTCATTATAACGCGAGAGAAGTCACGAGTAAATGGTAGTCGATTTAATATTTTCATTAAAACTTGTACTTCTTTTAGCCACCTACGTTGTATTTGACTACCAAGATTTGTATACGAAACCCCTACTTAACCCGCAACAAATTATTTGCTCGGTCGACAAAAAGAAATGTGCCCGTAACTAACTCTCAAGAAGCTGTTTAGATTTTACTCGTCCCTCAGATAAGGTACAGTAGTGATGCGATTCAGTCGATAGATATATCGGTAGTGATATCGATGATACAATTTTCCAGCTCTTTTACCTAATAAATTGAAAGTTAATGTTAGTTTTAATCTATATCTATACTAATATTATAAAGAGGTAAAGTTTGTGAGTTTGTGACGTTGTGGCGTTGTAAGGGGTAATCTCAGGAACTACTGGTCCGATTTGAATAATTCTTTCAGTGTTATGTAGCTCATTCATCGAGAATGGTTATAGGCTATATATCATCACGCTAAGGCCAATAGGAGCGGAGCACAGATGAAAAATGTTTCAAAATCGAGATGTTTTTTTTCTTTTTGAGAGCTTCTGCTGCGTGTCAGAGTAGTAACGTAGCCCAGAGTAGTAACTATTACTATGCGGACGAAGTCGCGGGCAGGGGCTAGTATAATATAATTTCCGATTTTAGTACAAGGTGGAATTCTGAAACATTGTATATGACTAATCTATATAGACGTCTTAAATGTATAGGCATAAGAGGTTGACCCAGGAAGGGTATCTAAATGATACAGGGCGGATATAAATGTATTAATAATATACCTACCAAAATTCTGAAAATGTCAGATCTCCAACTATACTGGTTATAGAGAAAAATATCTAAAGAATAGTTTTTTTTCTTAGGATTATCAATCAGTTCAATCGATATATCTAAAAATGTTATTATAGTATGTATATATAATATTTTAAGACCTCATGATATGATTTTAAGACAAAAAGAACTGTATAGGTTCATATAAGTATTGATACACTAATACTTAATATAATCCTTATAAATAAAATGATAGTGGTTTGCCTTCGTGCGCAGATCATACAAAAATTACTGGGTAAATTTTGATTTTATTTACTTTATTACATAGACACTATACTTATATATATATATATATATATATATATATATATATATATATATATATATATATAAGATATATTGTTAAAATAATAAATAATGCAGACGAAAGAAATCAAAAAAGAAATCAGGGTATCAGCTAGTAAAAAATAATTCATTTTATCGACGTTAATAATTGAGTCGCATCACTACAGTAGCGGTATCTAGTACTACGCTGCTCGGCACGGCTAATAACAGCGGGGTACCTTCAGATTAGTTGACTCAACCCACAACTCTCACCCACTTTACAAGGTGGCGTACATAATTTTACACTTTAGTACGTAGGATGGTACTGTTCAAGTAAATAGCCAGTTCTCAAGTTTACTTTCGTTTGTGCATATATAATATAGCGAGTGTTTCTTTCGAGAGATATGAATATGAAGAAAAATGTTTACGTTTATTAAAATTGTTGTAACTGAAGACTAAGTGATTAAGTTACATTCTATTCATATTATAAAGTAGGTATAATTAATATTGTCATTTCCATACCAATTATCATCATTTATGGGTAAAGCTTGGAAGCAATCAAAATGTAAGAAATAATTATTGGAATTTCGTTTTTAAATACAGTTTGCGTCTATTACACGGTTTTGGATTTTTTTTTACATTTGAAACAATGATCACTTTGTGCCATTGCCTTTGGAAACCGCGTCGCCTTACGTAGGTTGGAACTCTGCGTCGTGTTGACACAACAGTATTACTAGGAGGGCTCTTGCTAACACCCGTGTGACCAGTTACCGCCAGTGATATTATAACTAAAAGGCTGTAGATACGCCATAAGCGTTTCGACAGCGCTTTGTTAAAACTTGGGTAGCTAGCTTATTTTTGACGGCTGCCCCGTCAATCCGCCCGTATCTAAGCAACATATAACTATTTCTTTTTCACCACCGACATTGACAATATGCTATCTTACTTCCACATTTTGTGTGTGGCGTTACGATATCACTTTACGTATGTGTGCGTTATCGTGCCATTTGTTTTGTCATAATATCATGTAGGTAACGTATTTACTACAGCTTTTTAGTTATAATATCGTTACCGACGTCAAGTTGAAAATTTGTCACCAAGCCCATATAGGAGTGTTCCACCAGCTGCACTTGATTATCTTCTCTTAAACCGCATTGTCACTCAACATCAGATGAGATTATTTGAAACGCTAAAATCTATATATATAAAAATCAATAGCCGAATCTATGTAAGCGTATCACTACAAAACGGCTGCACCTTTCTGGTTGGCTGGCTGACTATTTTTGTGTTGATAATTGTCAGGGCAGGTTTTATATGGAAGAAAGTGTTTGAAGAATCGCACGGAAAAGTGAAAAATTTGGTTCACTTAACAAATCTATACTAATATTATAAAGCTAGAAGATCTGCTTTTTTGGTTGATCCGATTTGAAAAATTCTTTCAGTGTTAGCTCATTTATCGAGTAAGGCTAAATGTTATATATCATCACGCTAAGACCAATACGCGCGGAGCACCAATGAAGAATGTTTCTTTTTTTTTTCATTTTGAGAGCGTTCAATGCGTGTTAGCGTTAGTCCAAAGTTACTATTCCATGCGGACGTAGTCGCCAGCAGAAGCTAGTTTCATATAAATAAGGTGACTGACTGGGTGAGACAGTAGAGAGATATTTAAAAATATTGACAGATGACGTTCAGTTGCTGTTTTATTTTAGTTTACCCCTCGGCAAATTTTAAGGCCCATATCTCAAAATGGCGACTCACGTTTTTTTTTTTAATTTCGCGACATCGTAAATATCATGGTTTAGTAAAAAAATCGTACCTATAAATGAAAAAATAATTTAAAAATACATGCAACATAATAATTATGATTTTACAACACGCTATTTGTTATTTTTCCAATTTTTTTAATAAATCACGTTTTTTTTAAGCTTATGTTGTTAATAGTCTATTGTAAACTTTTATGATTTTGTACAGTCCAGGGTTAATTATATGGTCGTACTGTAATGATTTTGTCTCATTTTCTTCGTTAGTATTCTAAACGTTTATTAGTAAACAATAAGAAAGTAATAAAGATGCTCCAATAGTTTTCATTGTAACAAGGATTTTAGTACATGTAATTTATATTAATTTTGAGATATTTCATACTCCATTGTTAAATACACGCGATATAATTATATAACGTTTCGCTTACTATGCAAACGGATGACAATCGAAATGTCGATTCTGCGTCACTGCATGCATGGTTTTGGTCGGAAATTCGTTAGTACCCTTTTGTGTTACAATTACTGCTCACTGACGTTTGTGATTTTATACTTACTTGTTTTTAGAGACAACACCCTCTTTTTTGTCACTTTTTGTCTCCACTGATACTATCTAAACTAGTTTCACGTCACTTCGCTATCATTCTTTTGTTATTTCCTTTGTTTTGCCGTATGTATTTAATTTAATGATAATAACATACTGATGGACAACAGACTAACCTGCGAGAGTAAATTTTTGTCCAAACCTAATATGAACATTAAATCAGGACGCACGGATTTCCTGCTCGGTTTAATTGATAATCGTAAGTCGTTGTTCTCGAAATGTGATCATAATAAAGGGTACAAAGTTTCATATTCATGTATTAATGTATATATATTTGTCTGTATTTCCTTTTTTTATTGTTCTGAATGGTAAAAGCTGTATTGTACATTATAGACTTAAGGAGCATGAAGTATGGCACATAGAGACTGATAAAGACTTGGACACTTTGGACTTAAATGGTATGATAAAAATGACTAATTTCAAAATATTTCTATTATTTTAAATAGAGAAAATAAAGTGACAAACGGAGGAGAAAAAAGTACTGATCTGTTTTATCTCCGCATATTACATCACCAGTCTGGAGACAACCGCATGAATAACTACGATAGGTTTATTTATCGTTTTGAATACGTAATGGTCGTTCAATAAATTAACCTGTGGCCCGTTAATAAATTGTCGTTTACAGCTAGCTATACGAGAATTTCAATTTAGTTAAAAGCATCCGTAGACATATTCGTATACGAAACGTCCGCCGGTAGTTTTGCGTGACTCTACGCAATACAGTCGTTATTATATTTATTCCCTGTCAGACGTGAAAAACAAAGAGATATTTTAACTAATAACGAATTAGATATCTTTTATATACAGATAGGTAGAGGCTCGTCCGGGGTAGTACCACACTCTCACAGAACACCGACGTGAAGTAACAATGCTTGCGTTGTTACGTTTCGTTCGGTCAGTAAGAGCGCCGGAGGCCCACCTCCCATTCCCTCTCTTCTCCACTCCTCCGCTCGAAAAGCATCTATGGCGTCCTAAGAGAAACATGCGATTACGGCGTGGCTGTCGAAGTGTTAAAATATATTTTTGATGTCTAGTTTCATAATCCAACATACTAACATCACATTGTCATAGTTATTACAAAATACATACAACGTTCCACATACATATATGGCGTACAACAATCAGTTATATGAATATTTAATGGGACGCCTTATACAACTTGCAACGTGACAGATTGGAATTGCATCGACATGCGTGATTCATGGCTTATTGTACCATATAATAATAGTTCAAGGTAGATATTATCGGAACGTCACACGATTATTAAAATCTGCGTAAATTGATACAACAAAGACATACAATGAAGACCCTTAACTAGCATGTTTGAAGTCCCATGTGTTCCAGACCGTGGTAGAATTTGGCCTTTGTCTAGGCTTTGGAAATTTGCAGTGTTCATTATTTTTTGTAGTAGCTTTTGTAAGTAGACAGTAGGCGAATGTCTCTGCCCAGCCAATAAAGTCTTCGTTCAACAATAACTAGATATCGGGTCGGCGTGAAAAATACGTCTCGGTAAATAGCAGCTCACTTGAAATGTGAGCTTTTATTTTGTTTAGTTTGATTGAAACACAGCCAATGTAAGCACGTTTCACAATGCCGCGATGTATTCAAGAGATGCAAAAATAATACCCGAAAAAACAATTTAACGGCCGGAGTATCTTACTTTCGCTAAATACATATTGAATAAGTTATATTAGATCTTTACCTATGAAATTGCCGTTTTGTATGAAAAATTTGAAACGAATTTTTTTCATGTATTTTTTATTTGTATTAATCGAAGTAATCACCCATGCAATCAATGCATCTTTGCCAACGCAGTGGCAGTTTATTGATGCCCTTCTTAAAGAAATCAGCTGGACGGGAGGCAACAAATTCTTCAAAGGCATTTTGTACTGCCTCTCGGGTATGATTTTTTTTCCCGCCAAGGAGTTATCCAAATTCTGGAAAAAGTAGTAGTCTGTAGGCGCAAGGTCTGGTGAGTAGGGCGGATGACGGAGAACTTCCAACCCCAGTTCTTGCAACTTGGAGACCGTCTGCTGTGCAGTATGAGGTCGCGCGTTGTCGTGCAGGAGCAGCGGAGACGAGCGATTGACCAATGAGTTGGAGATGTGCCAGCTTCTCCATCATTGTGTTCAGTTCTTCACAGTATACATCTGCAGTAATGCTCACCCCGTTTGGTAAGAAGCTGTGATAAATCACACCGGCGCTAGACCACCAAACAGTGACCATCACTTTTCTAGGGGTAAGTTTTCGTTTAGGGCATTGTTTAGGTGCTGAACCTGGATCCAACCAACTTGCTGAGCGCTTGCGGTTATCAAATAGAATCCATTTTTCATCGTAGGTAACAATGCGGTTCAAAATTCCATCATTTGTTTGTCTGTTGAGCAGTGCAAGGCACGTCTCGACGCGTACTTCGCGCTGGCGATCATTGAGTTCGTGAGGAACCCATTTGTCAAGCTTTTTTACCTTGCCAATTTGACGCAAATGGGCCAATATTGTTTTGACGCTAACGTAGAAAGCTGCTGCTAATTCAGCCGTAGATTCTGTATCATCAGCTTCCACAATCGCCTTTAATTCGTCATTGTCGACCAAAGTCTTCGGACGACCGCGAGGTTCATTTTTCAGGTCGAAATTCCCAGAACGGAAGCGAGCAAACCAATAACATGTGGTGCGTTGGTTTGTAGTGTTAGCTCCGTAAACGTCATTGATGTTGCGTGCCGCTTGTGCCGCGTTGCTGCCACGACGGTACTTATATTCCATAATTACTCGAATTTTTAACGTATCCATGATGACAAAAAAGATTGAAATGCGATGAAAATGTAACACTAATCAATAAACAAATGACTACTTTTGGAAAAAGAATTCCATGTTTTTAAAATAAAATTAATTTGAAATTACAATTCTTAGCCAAACAAAAATTATTTTGATTTGAAATGCCCAGTACTGCAGAACGGCAATTTCATAGGTAAAGACCAATTATTTTAAAGCTTTAAACTAACAAATAATATCAATTTTTTAACAAAATTACCGATTTTAAACCAGTAGTACAAATGTTTGGCCACCACAAACCACGCACAATAACGGGGAAAAAGTACTTTATTCATTGCATTATAAGGTTGAATTCACACTAAATGTTGTTTATGTTGTCTTTTCATTTGTAAGCGAGGGGAGTAATTTATTGCTTTGCTCGTTTTATCGTAAGTATTAGATAATACTAGCGGGCCCGGCAGAGGTTGTCAGAGGTTGCCGCGAACAGACAGACAGACAGACGCGGTAGGGGACTTTGTTTTATACTATGTAATGATTTTGAACATTTGTGACTTTATTACTAGGTGTCATGGTTGTAATTAGGTTGAACTTAAAACTGTTTTAAAACTTTTTTTCTCCCTTTGTTAGTAAACAAATAGCCTACATAAGTATATATTTACGTGGACAGCAGTGTTAGCTTCGATTTTGTACGTGGCCAATTATGTAGTTATTGTTGATCGAAGAATAAAGTGTGGCTATATTATAGGTATGATCCATGCCTCGAGAACAGCACATTTTGACGTGATAACGTCTCATAAATCGATGAACGCCGGCAGCACGCATGAAAAAGCATAACTCATGTCACGTTCCGCCTGAGCCGAGCGTGCAACCGAGAGCGCGGAACAAGCGATGTAGAGGTGTGATCGGCCTAAGCGTTCGGCTTGTAACGCATCTATTCATATATAGAATAATTCAATTCAAATCATAAAAGTACGCAATTTGTCATCAATATTTTGTTATGACGTTATCGTGTTAAATTATCGCCCGTAAACCGACTTTACAGACAACCGTTTTTTTTTAATTAAAGGTATCCTTGTCCTGTCCTTCTTTGTACCCCTATGTGTGGTGGCGTGAAAGCGTAACAAATAAACAAATTCACTTTTGCTTTTATACTATTAATTTGTAGGTAGTAGAGCCACGCTGAAGCTATTTTTGGTTTCAGCATGAATGGGTCGGCTCGCCCGGGGTACTACCACCCTCTCACAGAAAACCGACGTGAGGTAATAGTGCTTGCATTGTTGCGTTTCTTTCGGTCAGTGAGAGCGCCGGAGGCCCATCTCCTCTTCTCCCCTCCCCTCCCCCAAACACAGGCTGGCAACGCACTTGCGTCTCCCTTGGTGTTGCTAGTGTCTATCGACGGCGGTGATCACTTACCATTAGGTGACCCGCCTCCTATAATATAAAAATAATAATAATAATATGGGTTTAAGCTAAACAATAAAAGAACATTGAAATCTCCTTTATAAATAATAGTCGTATATCCTTATTTGTGTTGCGGCGCATAATAAAGGAAAATAAGGCAATCTGTCTGGCTGTCTGCGCCGTCGGCAATAGTCAACGGGCCGTGCCCCGTTATTGAATATCAGGAATTAATTCGGTTAATTGGAATATACTCACGCATCGCCGACACTATATAGAGAGAACAGTGTTTAACAATTATGTTAAACGATTTTATGAAAATTGTTGCATAACGTATGGTACGTTTATTCCCGATATCGGTTTTATTTTGGTCCAATTAAGAATACAAAATTGTCCTTTTTTTATCTTTTTTATAATAATAATAATATAAGAATGTTTTAAATAAATCAATATATATAAAATAAACCAGTGGCTATCATAATAACCATTATTACGTATTACTTATTGTTTAGTAAAATTAATGCCGAAAATGAAACGCATAAAGTTCAAATTGGGACAATTTTGTTGAATAATCGCATATTACGGGCCACATTGGTATATTCTTTTAACACTGCTCTCACGCGCGCACCTACGCTATTGTTGTCGCTTACGAAAACTCGAATACAATTTGAGAAATTGAACTTTTGGTGTTTTCTCAGTGTCCCGACTTGCCCTATCAATCAATCTGGTAATTTGTATTGTTTATCTCACACGTATCTTCCCTTAAAGTTACCAACACGGGCGATGCAGTAATTTTGCCAACCTTGGTCCAAAACAATAACCAATCTCTGATATCTTCAGTCACCGTAACTAATATACTCAGTGCGAATGTGAGTTTGTTTGTTACACTTTGGTCGTCATAAAATTTTGCATGCACGTTATTAGAGGCACAGAAAAGGACATTGGTATCTTTTATCCAGAAAATATACTGTTCCCGAGAGATTAATCAACATAATAAGTCAACCGGTTTTTATAATAATAATGAATGTATGGATGCTTTTATAACGATTTCATTGTACAAATATAAATACAAATATCGAGTTTAAAATACATATTCTTTGCTATAACATAGCGTAAATGGTTGCTACGATTAAATGGCTCACTGTTCATTTCATTCTTTATGCTTTCATATACTCTCCCAATTATAATTGGTTTATGACGTCATCGTCTCTCACATCGCAATATTGGCACGTAGGTGTAAACCCATTGGGGTTGTTTCCGCCACTGTTAAAGCATTTAGTAGGGCTTCGCGTGCAAGTGCTTAGTTAGGAGTTTTAACGTTTCATGTTAAATGTGGCAATTAAATGTTTATAACACGGTTATAATTTGATTGATGACGTCATCTGACGACAGGTTTGAAAAGTAAAAAAAATGCATTCTATAACAAACACTATTTATTACCTTTAATTATATTTATTTGATAAATTATTTTTGAAGTGAAAACTACAAATTTTAAAGATAAAATTCCTTTCGTAGGGGAAATCCTTTGTTATTCAATTGTTTTGAGTTTTCACTTCTGTCGGCAGTCCTTATGATTGCCTCGGTGTTTTTTTAATACCAAATGTCTAAGAAATAAACTAAAAGCATTGATCAATTAGTTACATCCATTAGTTTTTGCGTGATGCGCGCTAAATGGCAGACTTCTATTCATTTTATTTACATAAGAAGGTTAGTTATTTTTATATGTTTTGGAAAATAATATGACAGAAATAACGATTCAAGTGAAATTCTAAGATAATCGTAATAAATAAATTAGTTACAAATCATTATAAGAACTCTAATATCATTGTTTTCAGTACGCTGGTACCGTGGAAGATATTCCGAGAGGAGCTAAACAACGTGCACCCCATATCGACTGGTCTCGAGACGATGGCCCTTAAGACAACAATAGATCTCACCTGCAACGATTTCATTTCAAACTTTGAATTCGACGTGTTTACAAGGTAACATATACTATCATTTTTTATTTTACCACTAGAATAGAACCCCGATAATCCGAACATTCCAAATGTTCACCCCGTTCGGATTGATCGGGCGTTCGGATTATAGTATGTATATATTTTAAAAGGTGTTTAATGCAATGAAACAGCTTTTAAAATTGAAGTGTGGTGTTTAATAACAAAGAAAATGCTTTATCCCACAATTTATGCAATAACATTATTTCCGAAATTGGAAATTTAACAGCTTTTTAAAATTGAAAGTGAATACACATTTTAAGCATTAAATATTGTTACATCAATAAAATAATCTTGAATAGTACTTTGATGAGCGGTGTTTAATGACAAAGAAAATGTTTTATCCCACAATTTATGCAATAACATTATTTCCGAAATTGAAAATTTAACAGCTTTTTAAAATTGAAAGTGAATGCACATTTTAAGCATTAAATATTGTTACATCAATAAAATAATCTTTAATAGTACTTTGACGAGTGGTGTTTAATGACAAAGGAAATGCTTTATCCCACAATTTATGCAATAACATTATTTCCGAAAATGGAAATTTAACACCTTTTTAATATTGAAAGTGAATACAAATTTTAAGCATTATTATTATATTTAAAAAAAATCTTGAATAACATTTTGACGACTGGCGTTTAATGACAAAGAAAATGCTTTATCCCACAATTTACGCAATAACATGAGTTTTTTTTTTTAATTGAAATATCTTCTTGGCGCGCCCATTCCAAGCATTCGTTTAATACAGACACAACCCGAGCATGTGGAATCCTTGCAGTTGCTTGCGATTTCTCTAACACTTGTTCGTTTTCGTCAGTAGTCACATTTTGTATTTGTCTTACTGTGTCTTCATCAGTTAAGGGTTCCTGGCAATTATTTTTGTTATTGCTTGATAAAAAATTATTAATCTCCTCTTCGGAAAGACCTCTGTTACGTCTGTGTACATCGCAAGGTGAATGAATACTGAGAGGTGCTGTGGATACTCTATAATAGTGGTCGGCACACTCATCATCCAAGAAAGCCACATATAATGTAATACAAAACTGAAATTCATCCAAAGAGCCTATTGTTTTAACTTGGGTATCGCTTTAGTACATACATCTTTATCCAAATACACTCGAACAACAGACGTACACTCGAGCCTGCCTTTGCTCAATATGTATTTTTGACGAGCGACTAGCAGTGCTATTATTGCTTTTGTAAAATGCTTCTTTTCTGGTGGCTTATGTTTTCAAAAATGCTTACTCGTCTCTTATAAGGCAAGTTAATAGATAATATTTCGTGTCTGATTTGAACATTTTGTTGAAAAGTCGAAACTAAGGAATGAAAGAACCGCATTTTGCCGACCACTGCTCTATGAAACAGCGGCATGCGCAAGCTACCGCTCGTTCGGATTATCGAGTCCTTACTGTATATTGTGTTTTCTTTACTACGAGTTTTAACTGTATAGATTATTCTCCTTTTTATGAATATGAATAACAAAAACGTTATTCGCGACTTATGTCTACACACTGGTTTAATGTGTTCGTAATAAGTACTAAATAGTATATTAAGAATGTCAAATTTATTACGAATTCCTTCCGTAAGAATGAGCCGGAAATTGTCTAAGGTCGCCGCCGGTTAGATGCCACCTTCACGTGGATGATCTGTCGCTATCAGTTACAACAGTCTGTAATCAGCTGTACTTGAGAGCCATTTCTTATTATAGTATCAAAATGTGATCATTTTAGACCACGTCGCCATTTAAGATCACATAGGCTTATGATTAAATGGCACAACCTATACGATGTTATTACAAAAAAGTTAAATACGTATTGAATACTTGCTTTAAAAAGTTTTCGTATTAAATGCACCGCGCTCGCCCGAGGCAAGTTCGCGTTATCCTTTTTCGCAAGCCTAACCTAACGTAACCAAAGCGAGACAAAAGAGCAAGATGACGATCGTTCAGCGACCGCGGTGCATTTAATTCGAAACCTTCTTAAAGCAGGAATTCAACACGTATTTAACTTTTTTGTAATAACACCGGTAAAGTTTAAAAAATAAAGCTGCATTTAATATCTAGTATACAGTATTGTAAAAAGCGAACATTGATTTTAAGGCAGATTTCCTAAATGAAAATGTATGAAATTAATTTCAGGATTTTTTCATTTCATTTTTGGCAATCAATCTTCTAAATTATTACCGTCATTATCGAGTAGGTAATAATATTTAAATTAAATATTACTAATGTCTTGTGATAATTTCAAAGTTTTTGCTAGAACTTATCAGGGAATTTTAGTGGCATCTGAGAATTCATGCTCCGCGATATTATTTCTTATCAACTTCATTTGTGCACACTAATCTGAACTATATCACGAAAAATACGACCAACATCGCAATATATAGACTTAAATAATACAAGATTATGAATTAAATATAAAATTCACTACATTACAAACTAAGATCCCGCCAAATACTCTAATTTCAGGTTATTTCAACCGTGGAGTACGTTGCTTAGGAATTGGCAATTGCTGGCGGTGACACATCCCGGCTATGTTGCCTTCCTTACGTACGACGAAGTCAAAGCGAGGCTACAGAAATACATACACAAGGCAGGCAGTTATGTCTTCAGGTATGTTGATAAATTATAACATTTTCTTAACATCTTTATATAACCCAGTGTTATTCGGTGAAGCTTTTAACATATTAGTAATTTCAACAATTATTGATTATTGACAACATGAACATTATGAACAACATAGAACTGACCAATTTAAGATATAAACTGTTAAGAATAAATTCTAGCAATTAATCACTCGTTAAATAACCGACACTGAAGGAATGTGTCTACACGGCACGGGGATGTTCTCGCTCGCCCTTTCTGGGGGAGAGAGGGGAAACCGCGTCAGGGAAGCCCATCTGACGGTGGCGTGCTCTCTGACCGCAACACGACCAGGTCAAATTGTCAAGGCTACACTCCTTGTAGGAGTTTGCCTCTGTAGCGTCTTATTTCAGTCTCGTTTGTTAACGAGTTCTCTTAACTGTAGTCTAAGTGTTACCTTCCTTCGTTTTCTAGCTGGGCGTTCTGTTGTAGACCTTTGTTCAGGTGGCCTGGCGTGTAGTGGCGCTATCCCCCTAAGGTGGGGAAGCGCCGATGCATCTGCCTTATTGTACATTCTCGTCGCTAGACGTCTGATAAATTCATCGAGATTTTCCATTTGTAGCTCTCGCGCGATCGTTTTATTACTCACGTACCGCGGAACCTATACTATGAGCCTTAAGTGCGGCGTTCTGTAAGTTTTGTAATTTCTCTTGCATCCTAGGGAATAGACATCCGTACGACGATGGGGCGGCATATGTTAGGCGTGATCTGTGTCAACAAGGCAAGCGCCGCTCCTTATATGGGCCTTCGGAGTATAACCACCCGACATATTCATATATTTCCAACAATATATACACAATTATCTTCTATAACACTATCGATTTTAAGTTACTTCTGTTAAATATTGTCTATTAATTTACTACGAGAAAAAATGAAGAGGATGGAAAAACATTTTAATTTTTTGAATGGCTGTGTCTTCATTAACTCTCTAGGTACAATTGGCGACTGAGACTCGTCATCAATATGAATAACCAAAGTTACAGATGAGGACTGAAATCAGGACTCAAGGGGTTAACAATGGTTGTATCAGGGTCTAAAAACAATTTGCCGCCGTATACGAGTATACGGTGGCTAAGAAACGGATGGGGGAGCCTCTGGCTCCCAGGGAAGTAGAGGTAAAAAGAAGGACGGAGAGAGAGGGAAGAATGGAGAGGTGGAGGCAGGACCTGGCGGACGCGCAATACGGTAGATATACTATCGACGCCGTCCGCCCGGTCCTGCCGGAATGGTGTAATCGAGGATGGGGCTCCCTGACGTTCCGTCTGGTGCAGGTGCTGACCGGGCACGGGTGCTTCGGTTGGTACCTGCACCGGATAGCTCGCAGGGAGCCGACCGCCGTATGTCATCATTGCGGCGTTGACCCGGACACCGCGCAGGAGGAGCAACGTCGCTCTCTGGTTGCGGCGGTAGGAGGGGACCTCTTGCTGCCGAGCGTGATTGCGGCCATGCTCGGCAGCGAGGATGTGTGGAAAGTAATGGCCTCCTTCTGTGAGAAAGTCGTCTCGCAGAAGGAGGTGGCGGAGAGGGTCCGCGAGGAAGACCCTCAAAGTGACTCAAAGAGAGGGTGGGTATCCATAAAGGATTTCCCCACGTAAAAAAAAGGGTCTAAAAACAATTTGAAGCTTGAAGTTTCTACTTTAGAGATTAGGTGATGAAAAATAATTGATATTTTTTTCGTTTCCAAAAATCGTAAATAATTTGGAATTGTTTTTGATCTCTTAATTTTTTCCACTACAATATGTTGCTTAGATATTACTCTTGAAAAGTCGTCTATCTAGCGGTATATATCTACTCTATATCAGTCAACTTACAGTACCGTGCTTTTGATTTGGCACGTCGTAGAAAGTTCGAGATAGTCGCCTTTTGATTTCGTTTAGCGTTTTTTTCTGTCTAGCGCAGTCATCACGCTGTGCGACAGAGAGAACGCTTTACAAAACCGAAGCAAGCCAATTTTAGCCGAACGTCTCACTCTTGTCCCCGACGTTCCATATGAAATACCGGATACTATATTTGGCTATTAGTCCGGACAAAGCTTAGACACTTCGTTTTTATATTGTATATGAGTACGGATAAATTCAATTTCACCATTAATGTTTAGTTAAAATAGTATGGTAGAAGCTAGTAACTAGTTAAGTTTAAAAATGTAACTGGTTATTAAATGGAAATTACTCCTCTCTCTGTGCATCTATCAAAAACGAATGTAACTTGTATATTGTCTATAAAAATATGTTGTATAATGAAAAGATAAACAAGATCGAGTTTCTTGCCGGATCTTTTCGATGACTGGACTAATAAGTCCGAACCGGTGGTAGTTTTGACGTTCATATGTGCCTTCTCAGGGCCTAAATTAAATAAATAATTTTTGATTTCGAAATAAGGCTATCAGAACGCACCAATTAGCTATGTATCTTCAACTTAAGACCCGTAAGTGAACTTTAGTTGTTTCAACTGTCCTTGTTTTTTTTTTTTCGAATTTCCTTTAGCCAACGAAATATAAGTAAAACACGAACCATGGATATGTAAAAAAAAATATTTGTATGATATCTTTATAGGTTATCCTGCACGAGACTGGGTCAATGGGCGATAGGCTATGTGACCGTGGACGGAGAAATATTGCAAACCATACCACAGAACAAGAGCCTTGTGCAGGCTCTGTTAGACGGGTACCGAGAAGGATTGTGAGTACTATTTACATCTATTAAATACTGTATACTTCTTAATGCTTTTTTCTTATCTGAGTAGGGTCGGCAGGACATGGTTTATTTTGTACCTTAATTGCGATTTCCGTCTTTGTGTATAACCAGCGATAGATATAAGAGTTATATTTTAGAGAGTTGAGAGTAATATTTTACGTAATTCTTCAAGATCTTCAAATTTTGTGCATGTGAAAATATGAAGATAATAAAAAAAAACAACTAAAAGCCAAAAGAACGTCAAAATTTGAGCATCGTTCTCGATGTATAAAACCTGGAAATCGAAAGAAACATGTTATGTGAACGGTTAAAATTGGAATTTTAAATGTAACGACTCATATAGCCTCTGTCATCCCTTTTAAGGGCTTCCAATACTGCTTCAAAAGTATAAGAATTAAGTTTCTGACGATAATTATAAATTTATCGCTTTGCAACGACTGTCGTAAGATTGACTGATGTCTATCATTTCTTGAATGTCACAGAAAGCATAAATATTCATGATTACTTAATTGCTTTTCTTCGTGACGCTTTTATATATTCGATTAATCATGTTTATTATGAACCAGCTGCCCGACCCGGCTTGGCACATACTAAAGAAGAAAATGATACCAAAATTTCCTTTTACAGTACGATTATGTAATGAAATAAATGTCAACTAAACGTTAACCCAAAATTTTCACTCTTCTGTGCGATTTTACAAACGTTTTAGTTTCATACAAACTTTGTACTGATAACTGAAAACACAATAAAAAAAATAATTAAGCGAATATTTAGTTGCAGCCGTTCTGAAGTGATACGCGGACATGCGATACATTCGGCAATTGAGTTAATTTTTTATAAATTTTATCGCGTATGTACATTCGGCAAATGATTCTAATTTATATAAATTTTATCGCGTATATACATTCCGCAAATGATTCTAATTTATACATATAAACTTTGTCGCCTTTGTACATTCGGCAAATCATTTCAATTTATATGAATTTTATCGCGTATATACATTCGGCAAATTATTCTAATTTATACATATAAACTTTGTCGCGTTTGTGCATTCTGAAAATGATTTTAATATATATAAATTTTGTCGCGTATATACATTCGGCAAATGATTCTAATTTATATAAAGTTTGTCGCGTATATACATTCGGTAAATGATTCTAATTTATGCACCAGGTTTTTTTATAATGTATGTAATTATTATTATTTCTAGTTATTTGTATCCTGATGGTAGAGATGTGAACCCGGATCTGAGTAGTGCTATCATATCACCAGCTGAGGATCACATCACCGTCACACAGGAACAGTACGAATTGTATTGTGAAATGGGTATGTATGTACAAATATTTTATATATAGTGAATTTTCTCCAGGCACGGTTAACAGGAAACGCGATCTGGAAGAAATTTGAACAATACTTTAAAACAGGAGTCTACTGCTGTCTCTCTCTGACCGAACGATCAAATAGAACGTGTGAAAGAGACAACTGTAACCTGAATTGTTTATACCTATAGAAATAATGATTTCGTATTTTCCTGTTTCCTCCACCAAAACTGGATCGATTTTAGTTGTTTTTTCAAAATTAATATAAGAGGATATTTTGATGTACCTATGTTTGTCTTTTATCAATTGTGTTCGCTGAATATCTAAAAACGGTCATATAGTTGGGCAAATTTTGTACTTTTAGAGACTCCTTAGTCTTGTATTATTATTATTAATTTATGGAGAAAATCAAAATACACAATCATGACAGCGATAGTTATACCAGGCGATTGGATAGTTACATCTTCATAGTCACATATAACATATAAAATTATAATATAAAAGCAAATACTAATAAACAACAAAGACAACCTTACTTAAAGTTTGTTCTAAGACTTTTAAAAGTATGGGTATAAAAGTGAAACGCTTAATGAACGAAAGTGAATTTGAATCGTGAGGGCGCATCCGGGGTGAATAACCTTAACTTTACGTAACGCGTAAACTATCCTTTTCAACAAACAATTAAATGAGGCACGGTTTGATGGCGGTGTGCGGGGCCGGTAGCGGGGGAGGGGAGTGCTAGCACGCACACTGGCGCGTCACGTAAACTATGCGTTAGGATATCAGTTTAGGAGGATATCAGTTTTGTTTTTAGATCTAGATAATTAGGTCAGATATTAAGCACCTATTTTTTTTAAATTGATTTAGAACGAGAAGCGATTACTGCATAACCTGTGTAAATATTGCGACTGACTAACCATTCACGCGGTATATCACATAGTATAAAAATATTTACTATAGTTTCATCGTCCATGGGCAAAATAGAGAAATACGTTTAACGAATGCTCTCAAAGGAGTAACTGAATGCATTAAACGACGTCAGAGTGACGGAAGCGTAACAGTTACGCTGTTTCCGCTTTGATGTGTTACGTTTTAAAACGGGTATCTTTTAATGTTTACATTTGTGATTTAGTTTAATAATGTTAATAGACTTTTAGTATACTATTTTCGATTCAATTATTTATATTATAATTTAGAGTGTGGTTTTTTTTTTTGTAATTATTATCGATTTTTGGCGAATTGTCATCGACCTGCTCTCTATTTATGATTTTTTTTTAACAGGCAGCACATTTCAACTGTGCAAGATATGTGCTGAAAATGACAAGGACATTAGGATAGAACCCTGCGGACACTTACTCTGTACGCCGTGTCTGACTGCGTGGCAAATTGTGAGTTATTTATTCTGGTTCTATATTTTTTACAATTTGACGAGAAACAACTGATCTTCTTCTATATATCTATACATATAATAATGTAAATGTAAATCTAACGTGGATGTACCTTTCGATTTTCGTGAAAAAAAAATGTTGTAAGTGTCTAGGAATAAGTAATAAAATACATTTCAATCATTTTTAGAAATGTCTGTCTGTCTGTTTGTATAAGTACGGATCACTGCTAAATTACTGGGTTCACAGTAAACCGTCACCAAGAAAATCAAAAAACATATCCTCGAGAGTAACTTAGTCTTTGTTTCATTAAAATCGGTCCGCTATATCATAAGTTATAGTGAATTTTGAATGACGGCTCGAGTTAAGTACGAGAGAAAAGTAGTAATTTATACTAATATGAAGCTGGAGTGTTTGGTTGAACTCGCTAATCTCAGGAACTACTGGTCCGATTCGAAACATTCTTTCAGTGTTTGATAGCTCATTTATTATAGCCTATATATCGTCACTCTAAGGCGAATAGAAGCGGAACACCAATGAAGAATGTTTCAAAATCATTTTTTTTCCTGTTGAGAGCTTCCTCTGTGTTTCCGTATTCCACGCGGACGAAGTCGAGAACAGAAGCTAGTGTACGATAAAAGGATTAACCCGATCGAGTATCTCGCCTGTTCTTTTCGTCCTTTGATTGAAGATGGCGTTACTTTGCGGAAATCCATCATTGGATTTTATAGTGGACGTTATTGCATTTCCGCCTGGATCTGATAAAAAGCAAAAGCGCGCACTGAAAAGTTCGCAACTTCGTATCTTTGCCGTACCGTGAAGCTGTGGAACAATCTCCCGGCCAGTGTGTTCCCTCCTTTCTATGACATGGGGTCCTTCAAGCGTAACCTGAAAAGACATTTAAGCAGGCCGGCATGACAGCAGCGACCGGCGAAGGGATGGCGTGTCTCTTGCGTCTCATTGTTTTTGGATTGTACTGAGCCTACCATCAGACAAAGTGCAGTCACTTTACTGTGCTACAAAAAAAAATAAAAAAAAAAGAATATATTGACCGCTACCACATCTCACTGCAACAAAAAACGTTTGATTTTATTTGTCCGAGTGTACCTTTTTTTATATCATAGGCTGCAAACGAACAGGCGGGTCACCTGATGTTAAGTGATCACCACCATCCATTGACATTTGCAACATCAGGAGAGTCGCAAGTAGGTTGCCAGCCTGTATTTGGAGGGAGAGGGGACGGGGAAGGGAGGAAAGGTTAGTGGGCCTCCGGCGCTCTCACTGACCGAACGAAACGCAACAATGCAAGCACTGTTACTTCACGTCGGTTTTCTATGAGAGGGTGGTACTACCCCGGGCGTACTGACCCATTCATGCAGAAAGCAATAATAGCTTCAGCGTGGCTCTACCACCTACTACCTGAGAAAGTCTTTTCTTCCTGATTTTTCCGAACCGATAGTTAGAATTTTGAAATACGTAAAGCATTTTCCCAGGGTCGTATTTGGAGTAGAGTTTTTTCGATTATCGAGAATGTGTTGTATTTCCCAGGACTCTGAGGGTCAGGGGTGCCCGTTCTGTAGAGCGGAGATCAAAGGAACCGAACAGGTGGTCGTCGATGCTTTCGTACCGCCGCGACCTCCGAACACTACTACCGATTCAAAGTAATTGCATCTAAATTATATATTTATTTAAGAAGTCTATTTTTAACATAAGTTATTGTAGTGTCCTTTGTATGGAATAATAGATTTTTTATATATCACAGTTCACTCCCTAATTACGTATTTATATATCTCAATGGTCACTGAATGGTCGAAATTCGACCATAATAAAGTGTATTCTGCATCAAGTTAATACATGGATATTATTATTATTTGCATTTTTTATTTCTAAATTGTATTTTTTTTTTAATTTGAGAAATTATTTAAGCCTTTTGTACTCGGCAATTGTCAGGAAATAAAATTGTATCCAAATAGGTAATAACAATAGGTAAATAAAACAAAAAAATCGATGAAGCAACATAAGAGTAGAAATTACTGAACTGTTTCCAATGATTTATCTGGTCTAGTTGGAAATGGACAATTTCTATCATGCAACAATATTATAATCCATATATAAAAATAGGATTGAAGTGTCCGCTGTTGGTAGGGGCTTATCTTCTAAACGTTTGGATCGATTTTGATGACATCTTTGTTATCAGCTAGAAGAAGCTTCATAATATTGTGTAGACTAGATATCATTATTCTCATAGATGTTAAACGGTAATAATCAATGATATTATATATAATATATGAAAAGCTGTAGATACGTCATAAGCGTTTTTTAAAACTTGGCTAGCTAGCTTATTTTTGACGACTGCCAGCATATATATAGCATAGTATAAACAACATATAACTATTTCTTTTCCCCCCACCGATATTGAGAATACGCTATCTTACTTACACATTCCATCTAAGACAGTGTGCCGTTACAATATCACTTTACGTATGTGTGCGTTATCGTGTCGTTTGTTTTGTCAAAATATCATATAGGTGACGTATCTTTAGTAATACTATAATTAGTAATAATCAAAAAATTTAACAGAGATAACTTAATAAACAGAGTTAGAGGGGGGCTAAGTAGTAATGTTGAAATTACAATTAAAAAAATTAAAAGATAATTTTTGACTTTTACGTAGTTATTATAATAAACTGCTTAACCGATTATTATAAAGTTATATATTTTTTATGAAGCTCAACAAATTAATTATTTACATTAATAATAATAATAACTAAATTTGTCTTCCAATTAAAGTTGGACATGAACTGTAAATTAATTTAATTTAATAAAAAAATACTGTGCCCCAGACGTAAATCTACGTTAACGCGGTTGAAGTCGCGGGGAAATCTATTATGGTATATTTAATGAAATAATTATAAATATTACCGCAGAAACAGTAAGACTGCAGTGAAAGCCGTCTCGTCGAACTCGTCTGGCTCGTCTGGTTCTTCGGGTTGTAACGGATCAAGTTAGTAATCACATTCATATAACTTCACTACGTTTCACTTTAACTTAAATCACTTAGAATCAATTAATTTATTCATAAATGTGGTTATAGCAACAGTCAACAGAAATAATACAATAACAATAATAAAAGGAGTAAACTAAACAAAAGACCTAAAACGCTTTATCACATAGATACAACTTACACTATGAATAATAATAAAAAAAAATTATACAGGCTGAAAGTTTAGACAGTAACAATATTTATGAAGGATACTCTGTACTCGATTCTCGTCCTAAATCAATTAAATACATAGGTGCTTAATATTTGACTTAATTATCTAGAAAAATACAAAAATTATTCACAATCCTCTATGTGTCTATGTTAATGCACAGTGTCAATGACCGTCGGGTGACTTCACTTTCACTGTAAAGTGAACGTGGGAACGGTATGAACAGAACAAAAGAGTTTATTCTCGTTTTCATTATCGAAGGTTATTAACTCCGGGTCGCCCCTTGCAGCTTTCGGCACCGGTCATTGCACCTAGGCTTATTACGTTTGTGTTTATATTTTTGAAAGCCTTAGAACAAACTTTAACTTAGTTTACCTTTGTTGTTTATTAGTGTTTGTTTTGATATTATTCTTTTATATGTTAAATGTGACCATGAACTATCGACTTACTATAAGCGACTAATCTAATACCCGGTATAACTGTAAATATTGAGAAACATTATAATAATAATAATAAAGCCTTTATTTCTCGAAATTTTTGACAGTAGTACAAAGACAAAAACTATAATAAATCACGTAATTCAGTGTGCCTAATGGCAAAGGTCTCCTCCAGCTCTTTCCATTGCTTTCTGTCTGCCGCCACTCTTGTCCAAAGGGGTCCTAATGTCATTTTAAAATCATCTTCCCATCGTTTTGGTTGGCGATCTGTACTTCTAGCGCCGTCCCTTGGATACCAGATCGTTACTTGTTTGCTCCACTTTTCTTTATTACAACGGAGCGTATGTCCAGTCCACCGCCATTTTAGTTGCTCGATGCTTGATATCTCGACTTCTAACTTTATCCATTTGTTTTGGACCTAACATGCTCCTTTCCATACATTAGACAATGACAAAAAAAAAAAAACAATATAATAAGAATAAAGGAAAAAGTGAAAATGAATTCATTTTCGAAAGCTAAATTTACCGTATGGGAAACAGAAAAACAACATGGCTAATATAATTAAGAATATTGAAATACGATTTACTATATATTGTTGAAATGGTCGTGGATGTAAAACGTGTTTAATTGTCCTTTTGAATTTAAATGCTCGACGGTCAAATATGTCTAATGAGACGAGCTTGAATGTGGGCTCATTGTATAAAAGAATCATATTTACAATTGGATTGTATTAAATAAGATAAGGTATTGGTATTGGATAAGAAGTATTACTCTTCATGTATCGTAATAATATTAAACTGTAACGTTATCTGTGTTTCATTACATAGTATAAAACAAAGTCCCGTACCGCGACTATCTGTCTGTCTGTCTGTCTGTTCGCGATAAGCTCAAAAACTACCGAACGGATTTTCATGCGGTTTTCACTGGTGGATAGAGTGATTTGTCAAGGATTTTTTCATAATCAGGGCGAGACAACGTCTGCCGGGCCGGCTAGTATACTTATATAATTATGCTATGTATATTTCCAATATATTATTGTATATGTCGCGGTGCCACGCCAGAATTCTCCCCAGAATCCATCATGAAAATGATAGTATTAATGAGAACCAAATTAATTATATTTTCTTTTACAGCGTCACTTTACAATTATCGTCCAAAAGAATGTTTTCTTAACTTGATTTCTTATTGCCCGTTTGTAAGTCACTCAACTCTGCCATATTGTATTTTTCAATAATAACGTATTTTCTTTATTACAAACATAATTAATATCAACGGTTTACATTACAATATAAAATAAATAAAAATATGCAATTATTTTTAATCTTTATTAAAAGTTGAAATATACTTAATTAACCTATTCAGAAGTAATTCTAATAAAAAATACACCGGAAATGTTGCGGTTTACACATTTGTGGCAAAAGTAAATCATATTTCTATTTTAAAGTTCTTAAAACAATATTAGATTATAATTAAACATACCCAAAACTTTTATTAAGTCTTAATCAATTTAATTCGTTACTTATCATAGTAACCTTTTCGTACTTTCCAATATTTTATTTACTTTATAACAAAGAGTTGCTAATAATAATTCCTGTGTTATTTAAGTTCCGTATTAGCCGATAGATGGCACTACAGATAATAATGCTTTGATTTAATTTGTTACTTACATTGACACCAGATGGCAGCACGGTCGCGCGCCCTATTATATAATTTCTGTGATACTCACCACACAGTACTTTGGTGATTTATCTATGTTGGCATGTTGCTATTTTAGATTAATCTACGTTGTTATACTTGACTATTTGGCAATTAAGTTTAAAACGTGTATTTGTCACACTTGACATTGGCGAAATTGCCTACAAAGGCAGATGCCATACCCCAAAAAAAAGTATTATTGTCGTAAGTGTCAAGTATGAATGTTTATGAATTCAATATAAATAAAATATTCATGAATTCAATAAAATAATTTCCAGGTGTCGACGTAACTATATCGAATAATTCAAACGGTTGGGCTTCGAGGCACACGACATTCAACGGCCTCACCGACGACATCGACGACGCTGAGGTAAACGCCTACATAAAACATTTAATGCTAAATTATTCTAAAAAGAGCACGTTTCGATTCAAATAGTCACAAAAAAAAATATGCTCGAATTGTTTCATAAAGTATCAAGAGAAATATGACTTTATCGTGTCGATAATCAGACGGTAACGTTGAAAAATATGATAATTTCATTCCTCGTTTGACAAAAGTATCAAGAAAAATATCACTTTATCGTATCAATGATTTAATTATAAAAATATATATGATAAGTTATGTGAATGTTGTATTGTTTTAGAAATTTAGATAAATGTATACTTAGATACAGCTTTCCTAGTTATTGTTTCTCAATTAATGTTTTTAGAACATAGTTCATTTTATTCGCATCAGTTCATTTGGATTTTCATGTCGCAGCATGTTCGTCAGCATGTTTTGTTGTGTTTGTTACATTATATAACCTTTTAACAAGTTTAATTTAACTACAATTTAACTTTAACCTTAGTTTAGTAAAATAAAGTATCAAGATTTTTGACTCTTTACGGTGTTATCGATTTTTGTTTCTATTTTTGCATTCAAATAATAAAAATTCCGTTAATAATCATAGTCTAAGGATTCTGCAAATAGTATATCGATGTTTTTTCTTTACTTGATCCTACCGATAGTCGATAATATCGATGAAAGGCTTGTTAAAAGGATATTTATTTATTTTTCGAAAAGCTTGTATTCCGTTTCATTTTTTCTGTTCCTCAAGTGGTTGTCGTATAATCTGTGCCTTGTTTCATATTGTATGTAAATTAATTGTAGTGTCAAACAAGTATCGATAAATATTTGAAATTTATCGATACTTTTGACTCTGAATGAATTTAATTTAAATTTATTATGAAATAATTGTAATATGTATAAGTTAATCTCTTATATACTCGTATTAATATTGTTAGTTTGTAATCAAAGTACTTTAACTTCGTAATAATTTTTGGTTGTGTTGTAGACGAAAATTCTAATATTTAAAAATAACTGCACTTATATCAAGAAGTGACGTAAATTAAGTTTTCCATTTTAATACTATTTTTTTTTAACAGTAACACGTACATAAATAATAAAAAAGGCAATACATAACTTAGAAATGCTTGTATTAATAAAAAAAACCGATTGGAATTCGTTGTACCGTTAAAAAGGTAGTCGATATGAAAAGGGTGATTAATAATGGCGGAAAAAATAAAGAATGCTTTTCTACGATGTTGACTTTCAATTTGGCTTTGATCGTATTTTATTATTACCTAATTTATATTCAAAATAATACGTTATATTTAAATGATATGTCATTTTTGAGTATTTATCTTATTATTTTTATCTGTTTAAAAGATTACCACTTTAATGTATATTTTACGTGAAAGTTTAAACGCTCGCAGTATTCTATGATATGACATTTCAGGTTCACATTTAACATATAAAGTAATATTATCAAAACAAATACTAATAAACAACCAAGAAAACCTAAGTTAAAGTTTGTTCTAAGACTTTCAAAAGTATGAACACAATCTAGGTGCAATAACCGGTGTCGAAAGCTACAATGGGCGACCCTGAGTTAATAACTTTCGATAATAAAACGGCCAATAAATCCTTTTGTGTTGTACCTGGCGTTCCCACGTTCCCTTTCAAGTGAGAGTGAGATCACCCGACGGCCATTGTCACTGTGCTTTAACATATACGTGTAGAGGATGGTGTATAATTTTTGTATTTTTCTACATAATTGGGTCAAATATTAAGCAGCTATTTCTTAAATTGATTTAGAACGAGAATCGAGTTCTGAGTATCCTCCACAAATATTGCTACCGTCTAAACGTTCAGCCTGTATATAAATAGGTAGAAACAAAGCAGATAATATATCTCAAACGATCGTCTGTTTAGTAGTTGTTGACGAGCTATAAGTGTTATCAATTTCTTTTTTTTTTTAAAGTTAGTTTAGTCCTAATTATTAAAAATTAATTAGTTGTGGTCAAAGTTCGATTTTCATTAAAATAACATATAAACTCACATTGACAATTTAAACAACGCACAGATTATAGGAACACCCTGTCATGCATGTCGGCCATCTTTAAACACCTGTCATTGTTTGTTTTGCAGAGACGCCGGCGGAAATCACCGCATGCTTAGTACTTGCACGTGCGTTCTTATATACAACTCGTTTAACGATATGTATGACAAGCCGCCGCGACAAGCTCATATCGCGCGTTATAATCGAACGTAGAATTAGGTCATCTTTAATTTAATCTATTTATTATGAGTGTGTTTGGTGTACGATAGAAGTGTCTTTTTGACTTTGGTGCTTTGTTGTCCTTTGTTTTAGTTGAGTTGATAGATAAGGCAAATATAGTTCTGGAAATTTTAGGCATTTATTTACTAACATTAGCGTTCGGTTAAGTAGCGATAAAGCGTAGGTCATTTTCTGAACCTTAAGTAATAATTGAAGACAATGTTATATCTTGATCTCCATTTTCCCATTTTCATATGTGTTCTATTGAATATAAATTACTATTTAGATTGATAAATGAAAAAAAAAAAGTATATTCACTAAGTTTTGAGCGAAGTATTATTTTCAAATTAATTATTATTTAACCACATTACTACGGTTATAAATGATTCTTTAATTTATTAGCCGAACTTTGCTAAATTGAGGCTTTATTATTAACAGACAAATCACAACTAAACTTATATATTATTCACTAACTTTTTCACTTTATACCTATGAAAAGATAATGTCTGTTATTAAAATATGAAAATTTTACCTCTACTCTCTGTTAATTTATTTATTTTTAAAATTTTCATATATATATATTTAATTTTCATATTTTTTTTCATATTTACAATTATGGACTTTGAACGATATATACAACACAGGATTACATACTAATGACTCGTTTTAGATTTTGTTATATTAATTTTTGTTGTTAACACAAGTCCAAATCATTTATCGTTAATGGCGCTATCATATGAATCGTTGATCATTATTATTGAGTAGGTTTATTTATGAATTGTGCTTGTGATTTTTTTTACAAAGTTATTAAAAAACGCTTCTCTTATGACGTCGAAGTTTGTTGATATCAATCCTCTACACTTTTACTCCGCCCCTGGTGTCTCCTGTTCTATTTCCTTTGATATTTCTTCTCTACTTCCCCTACTAATTCTCCTCGGTTAACATTTCCCCCTCCTCCTGCTAATCTAATCCTCCTAGGTGCTATTTCCCCTCCCCCGTGCTAATTCTCCTCGGTGCTATCTCCCCCTCCCTCCTATTTCCTTTCTGCTCACCTCCCTTCACCCGCATCGTTCTTCCCCTTCGTGTTACTTACGATTACATATTATATCAAGCTATTGAAAACACGATTATTGTTTACAATGTAATTTAACTACATCTATGAAATAAATAATGATTTGGAATTTTACTGACCATTTTTTTTAATCGTAGTCCGGAAGCTGTTCAGACCTTGCTAGGTCAAAGCGTAGTTAGTTAAAAAAAAAATAAAGAGACCAATCTTGATATTTTAGGTAATTATCGTCAAAGATAATGTTAGCTTTCACTGTATTTATCTAATTATGGGATTTCAAACTCAAAGTTACAAACTTTAGTGCTATTTAATTAATAAAAGTGTTCAGTAAAACTTGAATTTCTAAAAGACCCCTTAAATAAACGAATATCGTCTAAAATAAGTTTGTATTTAATCAAGCACTGGTAATATATTTCAGTAGTAATTTAAGCTGAATTAATTGGAATATATTCAATTAAATAATTAGAAACTACAGGCCAAAAATTTTCACACGTATTCAGTTACATGACGTTGGCGTAATTTTCGAAACACAGGTATAATAGGAGACAAAAAAGAATGCAAGGTGATCAGTTGTAATTTAAGCTGAATTAATTAGAATATATTCAATTAAATAAATAGAAACTACAGACCAAAAATTTTCACACGTATTCAGTTACATGACGTTGGCGTAATTTTCGAAACACAGGTATAATAGGAGACAAAAAAGAATGCAAGGTGATCAGTTGTAATTTAAGCTGAATTAATTAGAATATATTCAATTAAATAAATAGAAACTACAGACCAAAAATTTTCACACGTATTCAGTTACATGACGTTGGCGTAATTTTCGAAACACAGGTATAATAGGAGACAAAAAAGAATGCAAGGTGATCAGTTGTAATTTAAGCTGAATTAATTAGAATATATTCAATTAAATAAATAGAAACTACAGACCAAAAATTTTCACACGTATTCAGTTACATGACGTTGGCGTAATTTTCGAAACACAGGTATAATAGGAGACAAAAAAGAATGCAAGGTGATCAGTTGTAATTTAAGCTGAATTAATTAGAATATATTCAATTAAATAAATAGGAAATACAGACCGAAAATTTTCACACGTATTCAGTTACATGACGTTGGCGTAATTTTCGAAATGCAGGTATAATAGGAGACAAAAAAGAATGCAAGGTAATCAGTTGTATTGTATTCTGAAAGAGCAATTAATTCTCTTTGTTTGAAACATAAATATATATAATTTTTTCTATAATTAAAACGTCCTACACGTTAATCGTGTTAAAACAGGGTTTTTCCCGCGACGTTTTCCACGTCTATGTTTTTCACAAGATTTATGCTAAATTTACTTGAGATCTTTATTTTTTATGTCATAGCTGGCAAACGAATAGGTGGGTCGAAAATGCGTTGTCAATGCGTGTTTGGGGAATAGAGAGAGGAGAGGGGAGGGGAGGGGAGGTCGGCCTCCGGCACTCTCACTGACCCAACGAAACGCAACAATGCAAGCATTGTTACTTCTCGTCGGTTTTCTATCAGAGGGTCAGACAGTTTTCATAATTATAATATAAATTATTTAGCAGTATGTCGGTGTTATTAGTGATATAAATGCAGTTATTATTATTATTAGTGAGTTTATGGTTTTTTTTTTGTTATATTCATATAGATAATGCATTAAGTAGAATTAATTAATTTATAATTATCGACTTACAGCAAATCGTGTCCGTAATTATTGATGACGTTTGATTTTAAATGTAACTTAAATTCTAAATTGAAATACGATCATTATTGATACATATTCGAAGCCATCTTTAAATGTATCCATTAGAAATTGTGGAATCGATCTTATTAAATATTCTCGATTTAGCCTTTTTTTGTTTTCTAAGTAATTGTCCGAATTTTTGAGTTTAAGACATTTACGATTAAAATGTAAGAGATCTTATTTGTAGAGCGTTTGATATCCTACAAAAATATACATGGTCCATTTTATAAACTTAATTCGTTCACGAGTTACAAAATTCATAAGCAAAAAAGAGATTTGTTTGAAAATAATTAAACTTTAATCTCGAATATTTGTTAAATAGTGACATTTGCCATAAAAATTATCTGTCTTGTAGAGATTCTGTTAGAGGTTTGGTTTCCTACAAAAAAGTACATTGAATTTTGCTTCTACATCAATTACTAACGGAGATATGAATTTTTTTCTATTGGTTTAAGGAAAAAATCGAAAACTGTAATGCGGAAGACCTTGCTATTGAAATTAAGAGCTCATTTTTGGTGACAATTCTCTAGCAACCCATCATTCAGTATGACTATGAAAAAAAAATCTAATGTTTTTGGCCCAACCTAATATATATATGTGTACGAACACGGCGCTGGTAGATATAAATGATATATGGACTGAATGATCGCTGACCGTGTTTTCTCAAAATCTTTTTCTATTATTTTCTAGATTATTCGATTTAATTAAATTGTATATCTAACTAATCGCGTTAAGAAGTCTATCGATAATTACGGACATCGATTTTATCTTTTACGCTTAGATTGTATCGTTCGGCATGGCGGCTGCTGAAAATTACCGATTTTTTTTTAATTTTTTGTAATTTCTTTTATATTGTTTTGGAGCGGTATTGTTTCCAGCAGTCGATGTGTCAGTTTTAACTTAAACGTCATGGGTGAGACCATAAGATTTATTTATTATGTAAGTGTAATTTTGTGTGTTGACAATATACGCTTGGTGACATGTGCATCGTGTTTTTTTTATTCGTTTTGCATGTACCGCTTTTGGCAGACTTGGGTTATGTTTTTTTTTTTTAATTTTTGATTGATTTTGATATAATTAGGTATTCAACTCGGCCATCTTTCAACACAACGAACTATAACAGGAGTTTTAAAAGTTTTGAAATTTGACCAAACATTTTAATTACTACTTAATACTTCTAATAGTAACATCCGAAACTAAAATCGGTAGCAGACGATATGAAACATTAGTTTTGAAATTATCTAAATCGTTTAAGGCAGCCTACGAGCCTATGAAACAGATAATATTACATATTGAAGATATAGGTGGAATATTTTGATGTTATACTGATTTACTATTCCGATTATTCCCCCAACTCTGTACTGGAATTCCTGATGATAATTTATACCAATAATTCCCCCAATTTTGATATGCATAAACATCCTACTTTAATATTAACTCGACTTAAATACTGCTCCAAGTGGAGAAGGTAAGTACAATTTGGAATTAGGGACAACCATTCGCAGAGAAGATGAGATTTCGATGTCAAAAATCACTATTTTTTTAAACGTATATTCTAATTCTAACTAATATTATATAGGCTGAATGTTTAGACAGTAGCAATATTTATGATGGATACTCATCACTCGATTCTCGTTCCAAATCAATTAAAAAAAATAGGTGGTGAATATTTTACCTAATAATCTAGAACAAATACAAAAATTATACACAATCCTCTACGCGTCGATTTTAATGACATGGTGTCAATGGCCGTCGGGTGATTTGTCTTTCACTTGGAAGAGAACGTCTGGAACAAAACGGTTTATTGTCCGTTTTATTATTAAAAGTTATTAACTCCGAGTCACCCATTGTAGCTTTTGGCATCGGTCATTGCACCTAGGTTTATTACGATTGTGTTTATACCTTTCAAAGACTTAGAACAAACTTTAACTTAGGTTTTCTCGGTTGTTTATTAGCATTTCTTTTGATATTGTTTTTTTATATGTTAAATGTGACCATGAAATGTCATACCCTAGAATACTGCGAGTGTTTAACCTTTCACCTGGTATATGCGAATGTGAGTTTCTTTATTTATTTGTTTGTATATTACGCTTCATGCTTTAACTTCTCAACCGCTTAATTATCTTTGAGTGATAGGTCGATTCTACGCGGACAAAAGCTAGCGTTATATTAACTGCTTACTTTTTTTAACATATGCGTGATAGAACTTGAAAATCATACCTATAGTAAAGTATGATCGCTATTCGTATAATAGTTATTTAGTAAGCCTTCCACAAATCCACTCTGGAGAATATAACGTTGTTTATTGCTATGAATTTTAAACGAATGAGCTATAAAGGAACAAAGTCAAAAATAGGAGATTTTGAGTTCAAACCTGTACAGGTCCACAAATAACTAAATACGGGACATATACATACACATTACGCTTCTTTGGTTTTTATAAATAAACTCACGATATGATGTCGTGACGTCAAACATGCTTGAAATTCTGATTTTTTGGAAGTACTTTTTCGAATTGAACAAGTTTACAATAGAATATTGATCACAACGATTTACTTAGAAAAGTAAATATATATTTTTTAATAAGATAAAACTTTTAAAAAGCTTTGTTGTGTATATTAAACTACAAGCCCATGGAAAAAATTAACCTGTGAAATGAGCCAACGTGAATAATGCTTAGAAGGCTGTTATATATAGTATATCATAAAATAACTCTGAGCGCTATGCCGTCATTTCTGAGCGGTACAGGTGAGTACATGAGTAAATGGAATTTCTCAGGTACAAGTGAGGAATTACGACTAATTATTAATGTACTGCTTTTTTATAGCTTATGGATGATTAAAAATAAATGTCGAAAAACCTAGTGCCGTACTAAAGTGGTGGTGCCGGAAGCTAGTGTAAATTTTTAATTCGCCGGTAATTGTAGAAGCAATATAGGTCATTTATTACTGTACGGTATTTGTGTAATTCTTTTTGAATACATATAAAGATACTTTACCCATGAACACCGTACATATTTTCAGTGCAGGGGTCGAAAGCCAAGGATCGCAACTTATCTCTGATTAGCATATAGGTGATAATGATATCGAACAACATAAAATTAAATGATCTTCAGAGTCCTTCATGAGTAGATAATATTTTCCAGCATGCCGCACATTTTTTGTGGGACACATAGGTGTATGGGGTAAATTACTGCCCCCCGAAAAGAGTGACTTTCCGGTGACTTTTTTCTGTACGGCAATAACATAGGTTTTTAACTCTTTAGAAAATCTTCGATAAAAGATAAATGCCGTACACTTTTGATAGTCCGCTAGTCTGTGGAATGGTAGATTATTCTACCGCCTCAAACCGCTGTCTGTAACGTGGCAGAATACCTAGGTACCCTCTTTTTATTTTATTTTTAAATATTTTTTCTTTTACTCAAAACAAACTCAGAGTTATTTTATGATATAGTAACAGCCTTCTAAGCGTTATTCACGTTGGTTCATTTCACAGGTTAAATTTTTCCATGGGCTTGTAGTCTATATAGTATAATACAAAGACGGGAATAAAATTTTACCAAAAGGACATTTTGAAACTTGGCCGATCGTTTTTAGGTTCTAGATGTATTTAAACTATAACGTTAAGTATTATTGAAATTAATATAATATCAATAAATAAGTAGAAACTGAACGGAAATATTAATAGAAAGTAGTAATGAACAAGAATTTTGTGCCAACGAAAGGAAAATAGTAGTACCATTATTTAGTTCCGTGAAGAATTCTGTGTCAAATAATATCAGAGTCATATATTAGAAAGAGATAGAAGTATGACGGTAAGCCATTTGTTATTTTTCGTTATTGTTTTAGTTATTATTATTAACTTGGCAAATAAACATGACTGAAAAAAAAATTGCGTATTCATATTCGTACCTACCAGAAGTCCTATTAGGCTGTATATGAATCACTTAAGAACCTCACCTTTTTTTCGTCGCCCGCTTGACGCAACATGACAATGCTACGAAAATTAATTTCACTGCTATACAATTATATTAAAAAATAGCTGTTGTGCCTATTTGTAGGCACCGGTAAAAGCTCTTTTCTTTCAAACTGATTATACGCTATTGACCTGACGAGCTCAAGGATATCAAAATGGCCGAGCCTCGGTTCGGGCCTTGAATATCAACTCTCGAAACGAGCTACATGTCTTGCAATGAATACCGATGGAGAATAGATCTTTATGTGGTCCCCATAGTATCTGGAATAGACGATAGTAGCCATTGCTATACATCGATTCCAAAATGAGAAATTCTGGTAATGTGCCAATTATAACCAAGCTTTGTGACCAATGATTGTACTACCTTTGTAATCTGTATAAGTAATACTATGAGCTTCCTACGAATAAGTCTATAGAGAAGCGCACATGCAGCTGATATATGGTCTGAATTTGGAATTTTGTACCCAATATTTAGCCATTCCATTCATTTTATACTGACCGTATCTTGGCTTGGGCTGTTATTGAATGCAACATCGCGAGTCTATCTAAGTTGACAAAGCTAAATAATCTAATTCTACGTGTATGCGTTTGTGAGACACATACGTGTGACTCACTAACACGTAGGTGTGTGTCTAACATCGGAGATTTTGGCTAAAACTAACTAAAAGAAAATTGAAAAAATAAAAATCCTTATATTATATCTTAACCATGAAGAGCTCGTAAAAGTAAGTATATAAGACATAAACTCGCATAACGACACACGAACGCTGTTAAAACGCTGTTGACCAAATAGATAAAAACCACTTTGAAACAGAGATCCACAAGACAGGCCTAGAGTTTAGTGTGGAGATCCACATGAAGTCTATAACATATTTGGAAAAGTTTGTTTTATATATCAACTAGCGGCCCGGCCCGGCTTCGCACGGGTGAACAATTGTTTTAAACATTTGGCTTAAACATATGTGGATTGGTCAAAACTGATCATAGTCTTGAAAATCTTGTACCCACAAACCAACCCAGAATCGAAAATCTTACAGAAAGAAATGTCTTCTGTTCGAGGGTAGATGATTATGCTAACCTAACAAAATGATAAGATAAAAGAAGTACCCGGTGAATTCATCTGTTTTGGTGCGTGATAGCTTAGCGGGATTTCTTTACTTCAGGAGCTCTTTACTTCATCTGCCAAATTAAATCACAGTTAAGCTAAATACTGCTGAAACACGCCAAAATAAACACGCCATTTAAAAAAAAAAATGAGCGGATTATCTGTGATTATTTGCCAAAAAGGCTTTTTATTGGTTCTGGTTGTTCTTCAATATTAGGAAGAAGTACTTTTCCAGATGCGCAGCAAATACCATTTGCTTCATCACTCCATTTTTTAGCATAACATTTAGAACAAATCTTATTGATTGCCCCAATTTGGATGTTGTTCTGATGAACATAATCAATTTGTGAATTGTAACTGAATGCCGACCTATTACTATGAGCTAAAATTCTATTGCGCGAATAATCCGCTCTGTTACCTACGCTATAGATGTGCGCGCCCCTCTCCCGTGACCCCTTCTTCGCCGCATAACCCGCACGCCACACCTCACCCCGGCAACTGCGCCAGCGGCATATTTTATTTAGATTGACAATTTGATACTTGTAATATATTTTGAATGCAATGCCGATTTTAATAATTCAAAAAGTTATCTACAGATACTGAAACAGTAATTAAAAATAATTTATTTGGATAAGGATTAATATAAAGACATGAATAACATGGTCTTTTAGGCATGGTATGGTTTTTGTTAAGATTTCTTTCAAAAATGTAGTTATAGTGACATAATCACAATAGCTACGAATGGTACGAAGAGGTTTTTTATAGATATTAATATGTTCTTTAATATAGTAGAGCATATTTTATTCTATCATTCATAGTTTCTGCAACGCATGCGATAAAAGTCATTTTATGGCAATATTTTTCATACCTTGGATTACATTGTTGAAATTTTAGTAGGGTTCCCTATTTTTTTCTACTAAAAATATAACCTATGTTATTAGGGTAGAGTGTAGATGTATGTAAGCCTAGGATGTGTTTATCTACATAACTTAGTAACCATAGTAATGTATAAGAATATTGTATAGAGTTCAATGAGCACTATTTAAATTGTCAAATATTACAAACTGCTTAGACAGATATAAAGTCTTATATCTTGATTTATATTTATCCAAGATTTCAAGACGTCAGTTACATTACAATTTAAAAACATTATAATTATTAATGGTAATTTTGGAGATAGAAGGGGTCTTTCTAATAAGATATTGGACAATAAACGTATTACTTATTAACAATATGGGCACATTATATCATTATCTATCTTTAAGTCATTTTTTCATTAGTTCTTTATACAGTGTAAGTAAGCACTGAGGTAGTTATATGGTGGGTTAAGGTTCCAATTATGTTACTGATGATAAACCTCATTTAATACCCTTTTAGTATTTATATATCTAATGTCTACGTTACATGTTACTGTAAGTGACGTGTGTGTCGTACTTACAATTTTTTTAAAGATCATTTCTTTATTTTATTTTATATTTCTTTAACACAATTTAAAAAAACGCGTGTGGAGCTGCGAGTACAGCTAGTTGGTAATAAATATTTATTATTATTGTTATATATGTGTTCAATATTATAAGTCATGCTGTCATACCAGTCATGCTGTAGGCATCTGAATACTGGGCTACGAAAGAGACGGATAGGAGAAAACTACATGTGACGAGCTCCGAATGTTAGTGGATGTGTGGTGACTAGAATGTATAAGATAAAGAATGAGTATATCAGAGAGAATTTGAAAATAGCACCAGTGACGGAGAAATTGAGCAGTAATAGGTTAGCATGGGTATGTCACGAGGAGAGATGAAAACCTTGTAACTAGAAAAGTTTTGATCATGATGGTGGATGGATATAAGAGTAGAGGAAGATCGAGAAAAGACATGGAGGGATTGTATAACAAATGATATGTGTATAAATTGTACTGAGATAACATCTGACAGGGGAGAGTGGAAAAGGAAAATATGTTGTGCCGACCCTACGGTACTGAGCAAGCAAACTTTATAGGACTGGGCAGAATTTAACGCGGCCACGTCGACTATAGACGGATTACGTCCGTCTGTACGGTCGCCTGCGGCCTCTCCCAGGCACTCGCCCCGCGCGTCTCGACGTACGCCCGCCGCCCGCTGAAAACGCGTACGGGGAACTGCGAGCCCCTCCTCTACCGCCCCGGAAGAGTTTATCCCCCGCCGAGCCCACTATAGCATCTGCTTCGAGTGTCCAGGACATAGCCAGCGCCACTGCTCAGGGTAAGTTATATTATAGAAGCAATACGGCTATAAATGATCGAAATGAAGCCGCGACAAAGGCATCTCTGTTGAAAATACCATATAAAATAGTTAATACTTAATTAAAGTAATAACAATAGTTACTCACGATAACAACGATTTTTAACTGACTTCGAAAAAGGAGGAGGTTACTACGTTCGGTTGTATATATTTTGTTTTTGTTTATGTATGTTAATCGATATCTCCGTCAATTATGAACTGATTTTAATGATTCTTTTTTTATTTGAATTGGTTATATTCAGAGATGGTCCCATATAAATTTGAAGAAAATATTCAACCCCTGAGGGGGTGAACAATCGTTTATTTTATTTTCACCCATTTCGTCTCTACGTATTTTCGTGAAATTGGAACCGATTTATTATACCCATTATAAACCACATATATTTATACACACTAAAAATGGACAAATAATTTTTTTTTACAAAAAAAATAACCCGCCTTCTATGTGAAAAACTATAAGTAGCTAAAAAGCGAAAAGTAACTAAATTATTAAATTAATCAAATTAAATAAAAAATATTGATATTTGCGCTACCTAATAAATTGAAGTCGATGCCAATTTAATTTGGTT
>AP028447.1:8309508-8386480 GCA_036509395.1 Antheraea yamamai
ATAAATTGAAGTCGATGCCAATTTAATTTGGTTAATTTAATAATTCAGTTATTTTTCGCTTTTTAGTGCCTTATTAGTTTTTCACATAGAAGCAGTTTATTTTTTTTTGTTAAAAAAATTTATTGACATGTTAAATAATACAATAAACTAAAGCAGATAAAAGGTGCGGACCAAAAGTCTGCAGAAGAAAAAAAAATAGATGCAATAAACGTGTTGATCTAATCCGTATACTATAAAAAAATGTGTGTGCATATAGGAGCCTGTGAGACTCCACGTCCACAGTATTGTTAAGAAAAAATGACGTCCATACATAAAGGTTAAGTAAATTACGTTCGTACGTAAAACTGTTTACTATTAAAGTAAAAACGAGATGGCGATCGAATCGCGTGCGAATGTGAAACTAGAGTCAACCACATAAAGTCTACAATTGCGTTGTCATCGAATGAATCTGTAACACAATGGTAAATATACTTATCGGCAGAACCTCGGAGAAGATCGTCGTTAGAACCAGAACCAGATTCCCGTCATCGGCTTACTTCCATCATCACGGGATCCACGGAAACCATCACCGGTGTTATAGACACTAGACATGAGGTATATACTTATGTACAATGCTCAAACACACGTACAGATCTATGTAAATGATCGATCTATTTGTTTAAAATCAAAATCATAAATATTTTTTTCAATATAGGTACTAAGAAGGCGCTTATGAACATCAGAACAGCCACCTGTTCGCAAAATAACCCAGTCATCGAGAAGAACAGGCAAAAAACTCGATCGGGTTTATTTTTTAAAACACATATACATTCGCAAAATTAAATTAAAGTTAGAATCGTTCTTAGCGGATGCACAGAAAGGAGTGCCAATTGCAGATATCACCACTATTAACATATTCCTCAATCCCATAATAAATAGCCTTATGACGTCACAACTCTCTTGACATGTTGCTTGAACTTATAAAATCTTAAAAATACAATTATTATTTCCACCTTTTTATATGATATTTGATTTTAATGACTACATATGTCGCAGTCAAATAGCTCCTTGGAAGTTGTTATATTAAATAAGTTAACTAGAAATTGGCAATTTCTATGCAAAATTTCACGAAGATCGGTTGAGGACTTAAGGTGTGAAATAGTAATAAACAAACAGATATATTATTGTAATATTAATAAAGACAAGTAAGGATGATTGAAGTCAACGAAGTTATTATATTTTAGGTGCCACCAGACCCACGAGCGTTTGAAAAACCACGTCGCGCTTGCACCCCCCAATCGAATAGTAGACCGTTACCAGCTACACCACCCGAAAGACCATTCGACGATAGATCCAACACCACAGAATTAAAACCAGCTCCAAACCCCCAAGAAATCCGAGTCGAAAGTCGCACACATCTCTTACAAGAGCGGAATTTCGCTGATAATAAACACGAGAGGCCAACAGATAGACACGTCCCGAAGACTGAAAGACATGAGAGGCCTCATTCATCGGATATCAGACCAGAGAGACATGTGCCAACTACACACGATAACACTAGACTCGCCAATCCACCAGAGAATAGGCCAGATCGGCATTTCCAGCCTACTGAAAGAGGACAAACTGCCTCTCAGTCGTCTATCGATACGCCACAAAAGCAATTCGATAGGAATCCGGAGAGGAGTGACCAGGGACGGTTGCCGGAGAGGCCTGAGAGGCCTGGTCCAGATTCTAGATGTTTCGACAGAGTGGAGAGTAGAGCTCCCCCGAGGCAGAGGTCTCTGCCGGCGTCCTCTAGCGGGAGTATAGAGCAACCGACGAAATCGACTACGATGCCGAAATTCCCTTCGGAGGATGCGAAAGACTCGCCTTATGAAAATGTCGGTGTCGATAAACGAGAGACCATTCTTCCAGGTTAGTTGTCTTTAGCTATAGCCTATATAGAACATACTCGCCTTTCGTGTCTGTCTGTGTGTTACCTATTTCTAAATTGGGGTTTTTGTAGGTAGAGCCACGTTGAGGCTATTACTGGCATGAATGGGTCGGCTCACCCGGTTTAGTATCACACTTTCACAGAAAACCGACGTGAAGTAACAGTGCTTGCATTGTTGCGTTTCGTTCGGTCAGTGAGAGCGCCGGCGGACCATCTCTCCTCCCCTCTCCCCGTCCCCCGATGCCTCCCATACACAGGCTGGCAGCGCACTTGCGACTCCCCTGGTGTTGTAAGTGTCTGTGGATGGTGATGATCACTTAACATAGGGTGACCCACCTGTTCGTTTGCCTCATAGTCAGAAGTAACTCAAAAATTCAATTTTGTGGTTGTTATTTTATTTAATTAAGCGTTATAAGGCGAAACGCGGGAGGCGTTCTGTCCATACAAAGGTATTCCTCTTTTATCACCCTGGATAATCACACTAGAGCAAATATTTTTATACCGTACAGTCTATATCTACCACGACTATGTCACTATGTTTTGATTTTATCTATAAATCGATTATCATATGAAATAGAAGCTTTTAAAAATCACAAAAAACGCCCCAATTTTACCGACTTCTTCAGACGTCCGGCAAACAGAAATCACGAATCTGATGAAAAATAGAAAAACATAGCGAAATGGCCGAGGTCATTCATATTTTATCACTGAAAAAATTATTAAAATCAGACCATTTTTGGAGGAGGAAAACGGGGAATACGAAACCTTGTTTTCATGTATTTTACATACGTATATTGAGTCCGAGCTGCAGTTGTCCCTCTCGCCAAGCTACTCCGAAAATGTTTCGCCGCCCGCGTTTCCTCTTAACTAACCTAACTTTCGTAAAGATGAGGATAAGTAATGTAATTATAATGCTATTTGGTCCTTGTCGCAGATACCATCATCATTGTAACATAATTAATTGTTCGTAATTAATTCCGTTTTTTTTTTTTATAAAATATGTTATCACATAATTTCAATACAGACGGAGTAGCAGCGTAATACACTAAACAAAGTAAATAATTTAAAATAATTACTTTTTATCAAAACATGGACTTATTTCATATTGATCGATCGTACTCTGACAATATTGAGGTAGATTGTTAAAGTTTGAGCTCCCTGCCATACACGATAGTCAAAACCGTGTTAAAATTCGTTGCGTAGTTTCAAAGAAGCAAGGAAACATACAGGCAGACATGAATAGTGATTTTGTTTTATATCGTTTTTTGATGAACTTTGTATTGTATTATTGATGATTAATGTCTTAATTTCAGCGAAGAAAATCAACCCCCTCACTCATGACAAGCACGGTAAAAAGTACGGCGATAACGTCTCGTATGAGAATATTAATTTAGATTACATCGCTCGTTTAGTGGGGGAAGGTTATCCTAAGGATATAGTAGTCCGAGCGTTGGGTATCACCAGAAACGATTTAGAAATGGCATGCGATATATTACACGAGTTCGGTACGAAAATTCCGAACAAATGTTAAGAATTTTGTGTTGTCGTAAAGTATATCGAGTGAAGTGGGTGAGAATTATCAAATTTATTTATCAGATCAGATCATTGATTTAAGCAAAATATTTTCCTACAATTTTGTATCGAAATTTTTCAATAATATGCTTATAATTCTCATTTACTTCGATTATAAATGACAGGTTTATACGACATCAATTCTGTACCTTATGAACGTAATCGTAAGTCTGATTTTCAATTGTAAATAACAAAAAAAAAATGATAATAACGAAGCTCACGCATTAGTAAAACACGATTTTGTAAAATCTCCCTCATAGGAACATTATGCCAACATACATAGGACATTTATAAGATTTGAAAGAAAATTTGGAATTAAAATGAACCCAAATAAGGATAATCCTATAGCGATTTTATCCATCGACATTAAATCCCATCACACTGCAAATATAACAGAAGTGGGCTTTTATCTATGCGAAACTACGATTTCAATGAAAATGTATATACGTGTATGTACATATTTACTTTTATAATTATTTATATGATGAAATATTCTTCAAAAGCGAGAATCTAAAGATATATAGAATTATAAGTTCATATATAAATTACGAATTTCTATGTTAATTAAATGAAATTGTCTTCTATTAACCAGTTTGATATTTTACGAGTAAATAATGTCACTGACTACTAATTGTCTCGGTCTATTGTGAATTAAAAAAAGGAACAAATATGGATGATAAACGCATAGACTTCATGTTAAATTTTAGTTAAAATTAAGTTAGATCGATTTTAATAGTAAAAAACTGAATCAGAAAACTCGATGATTTTATAGATGCTAACAGAAATTGTATGTTTACAATATGTATTAATACAATTGATTGAAACAAACCTCATCGATTTTAATACTACAAAACTGGATCAGAAAACTCGATGACTTTACAGATGCTAACAGACATTGTATGCTTACAATATGTATTAATACAATTGATTGAAACAAACCTCATCGATTTTAATACTACAAAACTGGATCAGAAAACTCGATGACTTTATAGATGCTAACAGAAATTGTATGTTTACAATATGTATTAATACAATTGATTGAAACAAACCTCATCGATTTTAATACTACAAAACTGGATCAGAAAACTCGATGACTTTATAGATGCTAACAGAAATTGTATGTTTACAATATGTATTAATACAATTGATTGAAACAAACCTCATCGATTTTAATACTACAAAACTGGATCAGAAAACTCGATGACTTTACAGATGCTAACAGACATTGTATGCTTACAATATGTATTAATACAATTGATTGAAACAAACCTCATCGATTTTAATTCTACAAAACTGGATCAGAAAACTCGATGACTTTATAGATGCTAACAGAAATTGTATGTTTACAATATGTATTAATACAATTGATTGAAACAAACCTCATCGATTTTAATACTACAAAACTGGATCAGAAAACTCGATGACTTTACAGATGCTAACAGACATTGTATGCTTACAATATGTATTAATACAATTGATTGAAACGAAACCTCATCGATTTTAATACTGAAAAACTGGATCAAAAAACTCGATGATTTTACAGATGCTAACAGAAATCATGTTTATAATATGTATTAATACAATTGATTGAAACAAACCTCATCGATTTTAATACTGAAAAACTGGATCAGAAAACTCGATGATTTTACAGTTGCTAACAGAAATTGTATGCTTACAATATGTATTAATACAATTGATTGAAACAAAGCCTCATCGATTCTAATACTAAAACACTTGATCAGAAAACTCAATGAGTTTACAGATGCCAACAGAAATCATGTTTATAATATGTATTAATACAATTGATTGAAACAAACCTCATCGATTTTAATACTGAAAAACTGGATCAGAAAACTCGATGATTTTACAGATGCTAACAGAAATCATGTTTATAATATGTATTAATACAATTGATTGAAACAAACCTCATCGATTTTAATACTGAAAAACTGGATCAGAAAACTCGATGATTTTACAGATGCTAACAGAAATTGTATGTTTACAATATGTATTAATACAATTTATTGAATTAAACCTCATAGATTTTAATACTAAACAAAATTTGATCAGAAAACTCGATGATTTTACAGATGCTAACAGAAACACTATGTTTACTATTGTGTTAATATAATCGGTTGAAACTAACCTCAAACTTTATCAATTATATATGGCTAGAAAAAACTCTCACGCCTGTCCCACGTCGCTATAAATCATACTAACCATGAATTAGTATTTTATAGCAAAGAACAGTTAAATCGTGCCCTGTTCGAAAAAATTGTAAGGTAACACTTCTCGAGCTTCGCGAAACTTCGATAGAAACTGTCCCCGAGTGAATTATTAGTTTAGTTTGAAAATAAAAAAAGGCATGTAGAGAACAATCTGTCACTGTGGTTTCTAACTGAACATGTGATAGTATTATAGATTCATAGAAGAATAATCTTTAACTTATAGTTAGTTAAGACACATTTTTCTATAACGTATTTATTTCAAATATGAATAGAGGTTAAAGTCTTATTCCAGTGTTCTTGTTTTATTTTCGATCAGTATTCACTTTGTTATTCTTAACTTGTATTCTTATATATAAAATAATAACTTTGTAAATAATGATAAATATTCCTTATTTTCTTATTATAATATATATATAGTTCCCTCAAAATAATATAGAGTATATTTTTCCATATTTACGTAAACATTTTGGATACAAATTTCGACACCGACTTATGACGTTCGCAATATTTAGACGGTTATTATTCGAAAATGTATCGTCTGGTGTAAATATAATGATACGTTGTTTTATTATAATTTGTTTTTAACTATTCATTCTTAAATTTTCAGAACTATTCGGGTTATTTGTTGTATAATTATGTTATAGTGCTTTAGAATGATGTCGATTCTGGTTACACGCGACACGTTTTATCATCGCAATATAATTAGGTACTTGTTAATTTTTTTATTTATTAAACATAAAAAAACGCTTACAGTTTTTACGTCTCTCCCGAAGAGACGCGAAATTCTGTTCGGAATTATCGCGGTATAATCGCGAACTTCATAATTTCGCACCTCTACGGGAAAGCTCTTATGCAATCTTATAATGTGCTTTACCTAATGACATGACTGATCTTAGTTTATAATGTATCTAGTCTTAATATTTTGCTGACGTCAAGAAAATACGATTGTAATTTTGTCTAATTTAATAAAATTTTTGATATTTGTAATAAGTTTAGATATAATTAACACGGGATTATTAGATATCTTATTGAATATGAGTTAATACATATCCACCTGATTACTAGTCAAGTCGGAAATATTAATAAAAAAAATAGTGCGTGGAGTCCCTCCGCGCGGAAGAAATGAAACTTCGTAATGTGGAAATGAAAATAAGAAGGGGTAGAAATTGATTTTTAGTGAAATCATATTGTTTCTTTAAGACAAATTTTATTAACATTGCTTACAATTCACAATTGATCGCATCTTTTAATTATCATTTTCGAGTGGAGAAATATCCAAATCTATAACATTTACAATGGGATTACGATAACTAAAGTGAGATACGAAATGTTTGATTCTTTTTCTCGCTCTGTCTCTTTCTATTCCCCCTCCCCAGGAGCGTTGAACGTTTAACGTAACAGTGCTTTCATACCCCCTCCATGGTAGCGTTAACCGTTTAACGCAACCTTGTTGGAAGTCGCATTAGAAGTTTCACTTCAAAAACGTGCACGCGAATTACATTACTAGAAGAAATCTACACAATGTAACGTATAAATATGTTAAAATAGACAAGTAATATAAATATTTCAAACAACGCACATAATCCTAGTGCCTCAATATTTTCCACATTCATAATTATACTGTTAAAATAAATGATTTTTAATAAAATTCGTGTATTTGAATAAATTCGGTTATTATAAAGAAGTCACATGTTATTACTTAGCTTTTTAAAGAAATATAAATTAAACAAATAATGTAGTGAGTAATTATTTATATTTAGTGAAAAATTGAAGTCGTTAATCTCACGGAGAATATTTTATGGGTAATCTATGAGATGAGTTGGAAATGTGAAAGGTCAAAGACGGGTATAGGTCAAATATTGCTGAGAGTTACGTGACTTAAATCAGTGAATGACTGTAAAAAAGAGTATAAATTGACCTTTGACTGCACTCTGTGTTTATAGTGACGCAATCTTTTACATTGTAAGTGGTTCCCTTATTGCGGTAATGTCCTGATAGTAGAAGTGAAATACTGTATATTGTAACTGCGTCCTTTTCGAATCAAGAAAGTGTAAAAGAGAGAAAACGTGTAGAATTTCATATCAACCGACAATATTATGTCTTGCGGTTATTAATCCTTGTGACTTCAGTGTAAAAAAATTCATGCGCATTTACTAATGTTAGTTGTTACTAGCAATTGTTTTTTTTTTTTTGTTAGAATATGATAGAACGGTGTGACAGTAGAATCGTCTAAAGTTTTAGTTTCTAGACGTTTCGTCATGGGAATGCGTATGAGAAAGAAATGCTTATTGGTTAGAACGTACAAATATGAAGTGAAGAAATAAGTTTTGTACCCGTGTATAATGAATTGTTCGTTTTCTATCTCTATTTTTTTATTAATCCTTGTAAATGGGTAACACAACTGAAATTTTTATCCGGAATATATGTTACTAGTTTCCGTCCGTGGCTTTAGTAGTTACTTTGGGCTATCGCTAACACGCAAAGGAAGCTCTCAAAAGGAAAAAAAAAAAACGATTTTGAAACATTCTTCATTGGTGCCCCGATTAGCGTGATGATATATAAGATAACAGAGCTTTCTAACACTGAAAGAATTTTTCAAATCGGATCAGTAGTTCCTGTGATTAGCGCGTTCAACCAAACAAACTCTTCAGCTTTCTAATATTAGTATAGATAATTAATTAATATAATAAAATAAATAAAGTGATTTAACAAGAATAAAATTGAAAGTAGTGACAGTCTTATACATGCGAAGAGATTTTCGAAGTGAAGCGAAATTTTCGAAGCGATGCGAAATATACCATTTTTCGGTTACAGGCCATATAAAAGCGGATGGAATCGTGCCGTTTAGTTAAAACAACAAAAATAATAGCATATGATTCAATAACCGTAATTTGACCTTAGGCTTATGAGGTCATTTCAGTTGTGTTCTCAAAATTACCGCGACAAATATCTTTCAGTTCATATAATTAGTATGTAAAACTTAGATAGTACAACTTTTTCGACACAAATCTCATATATGTATTTGGTTTATATCATTGTTTCATATCATCATGATTGTATTAAACTATGTATTTAGTTAAACACGAGATTTGTTCGACGATTTTTTTTTAGGTTATAAATATTTGAATGAACAAAAACTATGGTATGTTCAGAGGAGGCTGTCTTTTACGCTTTAGTAAAAATACGTTGCTAATATATTTAAGTAAAATTTGTGCCCGAGTTTTATTTTTTTTTGAGCGTTATAGGGTGTTTCATTTGAAACCTCCTTTTTTTCGCTGACACCTGTAATATCGTTCTAGATTCGGGGAAAAAAACCCCTTTAAAATCTGCGCCCATAGATTTAATCCTAAGTGCTTTCTTTGTGATCTTGAATGGTTTCCATTTAAAAAGCATGTATTTCAAACCATTTTTTTTAAAGTAAAACTTCTTTAGACGTGACTAGGAGGTAACTGAACAACAATGCAACGGAAGACCGTTACGGGAATATAGCGTCACGTTTGTGTACCATCCGGTTTTTTAATATTTTTTATTTTGTCAATAAATAGGTTATATACAAATCAACCGAAAATGTTTAAAAAAATTAAATTAAATAATAATAAAAATCATACAATATAATTAATTATGTATATATGAGCGCACGACCGTGCTGCCATCTAGTTTCAATGTAAGTAATTAACAAATTAAATCAAAGCTTCTTACCTGTGTGCCATCAGCCATTATCAGCTAATTCGGAACTTAAATAACACAGGAATTATTATTAGCAACTCTTTGTTATAAAGTAAATAAGATATAGAAAAGTTCGAACAGATTACTATGATAATTAACGGATTAAATTAAAATAGAAGTTTTGGTTATGTTTAATCTATACATGTAATAAAAGGCTAACGGGACGAAATCTGTACATTAAATATTTTAAAGAAAAAATACTCTGGGAGGGCTTACAATCAATGACAGAACACATTGCTATAGTTTTTAAAATTTTTGTCTGTCTGTCTGTCTGTCTGTCTGTCTGTCGTTTGTACAGGATTCACGTAAAAACTACTGGACGGATTTTGACGAAATTTGGTATGGTAGTAGCTTATACACCGGTATAACATTTAGGCCATGTTTTACATATATATCGCATTTGTATTTCTGTTTATTTTACTTTTAAGAAAACATAAAAGAGAACAGAAGAGACAGATTTTCACGAAATTTTGTAAGGTAGTAGTTTATACATCGATATAACATACTAGCTTCTGCCCTCGATTTCGTCCGCGTGTAATAGTTACTTTTGCCCCCCGAACTCGAGAAAAACCTCTGTTTTGGAACATTCTTCATTGATGCTCCACCCCCATTGGTCTTAGCTTGATGCTATATATTATATAAATGAGCTATCTAACACTCTTCAAATCGGAGCAATAATTCCTGAGATAAGAGCGTTCAAGCAAACGAACTCTACAGCTTACTGTAATAAGACCAAACCTGTACATTCGATATTTTTTGAAAATTATAATCGGGGTAGACTTTGTTATCGATATAGAAGCCAAAGATTATCCTTTTACAATTTTTGTCTGTCTGTCGGTTTGTCCCTGTGAAAACGCATCACTCTGAAAGTACTGGACCGATTTTGACGAAACTTGACACAGGGATAACTAATATTACAAGGTTACATTTAAGAATTTATCCTATAAAACGCAAGGGGTTCTCCAGAATAACGGACGAAAGTCAAAAATTTGTAGTTAATGTAACTAGACTTTTTTGCATCACCTTAGTACAAGAGCCAGCAACGTTGGAAGAACGAGATTTATAGAAAAGCTGGTTCTTTAATATATCTTCCATTATGCCTTTCCAAACAGGATTCAGGGTACCTGGTAGCCGGTTAACGTTGTGTTTTTTAAAGCGCATCACACTTTTACACAAAATTTTGATTTATAAATAATTTTAGGAACAATTTTTTTTCAGTAACTTTTAAACGCTATTAAAAACATGAATTTATCACAGCTAGACATTATTTTTTATATACAATAATGTGCCCGATGATATATATTTTATAAATAAAAATAATTAATTTCAACCCATTTTATTTTTTCTATTGCAGATAACATATTTCATTTTATTAACGACGCTATCTTAAATACATGCGTCGATAACATACGCTGCCACAATTATAGCGCGCTATCTTTATCGTGCAGCCAGTGCTGCACTAAACTAAAGCTATAGCTAAGTTATTCTATATACATATTATTTTTATAGCAATAAATCGATCTGACTTTTTTTTATATTATAGGAAGCACACTTACAGGTGGGTCACCTGATGTTAAGTGATCACCACCGTCCATAGATACTTGCAACACCAGGGGAGTTGCAATTGCGTTGCCAGCCTGTGTTTGGGTAGGGGGGGAGAGAAGGGAAGGGAAAGGGGAAGGAGAGGGGAGGTGGGCTTCCGGCGCTCTCACTAACCGAACGAAACGCAACAATGCAAGCACTGTTACTTGACGTCGGTTGTCTGTTAGAGGGTGGTACTACCCCGGCCGAGCCGATCCATTCATGCTGAAACCAGTAATAGCTTCGGTGTGGCTAAAAAGTTGACTATTGAGTAAATAACTGACTGGAAGATTAAATTTGTACTTGTTTATGTCTAAATAAAATAATAATAAAATTACGGCTATCCCAACATGGTTTGAAATTACTTTTATTGTTATTTACAAAAAATTGCATTAGGCACATTATTGTCAATAACAAAACTGTCTGGGAATAATAATGCCATGTTTTAATAGCATTTCAAAGTTAGTGACAAAAAACATGGTAAATCGTCTGTAAAGGTGCGATATGCACAAATAAACGCAACGTTTACCGGCAGCCACCTAGCCCGCACGTTGTTCGGAAGAACGTAAAGATATAAAAAACAAGCTTACTAAAATTTGCTTTCAAAACCGTTGGTAGCTCTTAGACGAATAGTTACAGGCAAGTGACACTTGATGCGCCGACGCGATTCTCATATTTTTTCATATTTATATTTTTCTTCAATGTGTGAAAAAGTTTTAATACAAGTAGAATATAGTTATGATAAAGTAAGAGGTAGAGATGATTATTTAATTTTATTTTTACGTATTGTGGATGTGCAGTTTCTATGTACAGTAGGTTAGGTGTCGTGACAGATAAAGAGAGAGAGAGAGTGTGTGTGTATATAATATATACATACATAAAATTTTCATTTCAATAGCAAACCAACTTAAGGATTACCTTTTGATGTATTAACTTTTATTAACTTGATTATCCCAGATCATTTAGTGTTTAATTTATTATTATTTATTTTATAAATATTTTTACTAACTCTATCAACTTGATATTTTATAATGTAAACTATACTGACTGTATAGTAAGCATCTACAAAAAAGGGAAAGCAATTTGGTTCCAACTGGGGTCCATAGACCCATCAAGCTATTTTTTTACATTACCGCCAATATATGTAGGTTAGTTTTTTTATATTAATTGAACCCGGTAGATGACGCTACGAACGGGTTCTAGGCTTATTTTATAAGATTTCTCACATACTATCTAAGTATATGTTTGAGTGAGTCCCTTGGTAGTTTGGATTCATAATTGGAAACCGTAGGTGTGGCTGCAATCGGGTTTTAGCTTTATTAAAATTATTCACGTTTAAAAATACAATTGAAACCGGTGATAACCGTTTTGGTGCAGATGAAGTTGCACGGGTCAGCTAGTTAATATATAATATTGTTTTAAAAATTTTATGAATACACGATACGATATGAATACACATATAGCTGAACCAATATAACCTTCGTTGTATAGCATCTGTACGTCCACGTATTTTGTGAGTGAATATTTTCTGAAAGTCCAAGTGATAAAAACAAATTTAAAAAATCATATAAATGCTTTTTTAAAGTCTCATATGATGTATTTATTTTTTAACTTAATCGCCATCTCTTATAAGTAACGCCAAAGAAGTTACTCCAATCGCTTGTGACGGTTACACGCACTAATTTTTTTTGTTTATTTACTTTTTCGTTATTTCTAGTATATTTAACATTCTTCAAAAGATCCTATGACTAATTTTACCCTTACTCAACTCGATAAAGGTATTAGCTCTAAAAATTCCCTTTATTTTACACACATTTTTTTAAATATTAAGAGAATGGCTCATTATACCAAAAAAGTGCAGAGAGCAAATTTATAGGAAATTGATTTATCTATACAGATAACGTATTTCTCTATCGCCTATATGCATAGTTTTAAAAAAATAAATAATACGATACTGAAGTAAATATTACTTGGTCGTAACGTGACACTGAATGTGAGGTAGGAAGGTCTGTCTGTTCCATATCTTTTATTTTTTCGAACTGACTAACACTATTGGCCTTCACAGCGTTACCGGAGCAAATAGCGCAAACGTTAATGGCGCCCAGCCGCTTGGCAATAATTTCAAAGGTGATAAAGTAACCGAACTTGGCTTGGACTGTTGCCTTGGAGGCAATAAAGCGTATCTTACTAAGCTAAACTATCTAAACTATTCATACATATAAGAATTAGTGAGGCATATATATATATATTTATTTATTTATGACAATAGAAAAATTACATGTATATACAATAGGACTCTCTTCAGGAAACCGCTATTGCGGTTTAATCGAGGAGAGGTATGTTCGTCAACACGCGACATTTAATATTTAAGTTTTTCGAGGTAGTTCATTTATGAAATATCTTCTTAAAATACATTTCGCTTGTTTAACATTACTTCCTTGTAGTTCTATTGTATAATCGGCTGGTAATGTGTTTAAGATTGAGGGAAGCATATATTCCCATGTACGCATACCATAGTAATTGTTGTAACGAGGCAGTGTGTACATGGGAACATCTGCCAAATTCCGCAAAAAGTCCGGTCGTACTCTTTTTTTAAGCTGTGTGTGTTTTAAGTTTTTATATGTACCAGCATATTCCATGTTTCCACATCAATCAATGGCTAGCTTGTTCGCACGTCGTGATTATACCATTGTCAATAATAGGTGTCAACCAATAATATATATAAATAAATAATAGCTCTACTCTTAAATTTAAAGTCCTTGACCGAAAATGGTATTTACTATCAAACAAATGCGTTTAAAACTTAAGTTAATTAAAAGTTTATCGTTTTCTCGTTAAATATTATCGATCCATTCTTTACCTATATCACATTGATACGTTGCGTAATGAAACTACATACTACGACATTTATTTTCGTTATTTATAAGGTACAATATTAACACTTTGTTTTTTTGTTATTATAATTATACGGTCCTTATATCAACTACCTGATCGTGAGTAACAACCTTCTCAATGATTCTAACATGTTAGACCTAAGAACATAAGAAAGTTAAACGGTAAGTAGTTCTCTGTTGACCAAACGAACAGGTCTCGTCCAGAAATTTTCAGCTTTACAGTGAAAACTACCATAGGTCTAAGCAAAATATATTAAATGGCGCCTTTATTAATAATCTATACTTCTATACTTAATATTATAAAGAGGTAAAGTTTGTAAGCTTGTGACGTTGTACGGGGTAATCTCAGGAACCACTGGTCCGATGTGAAAAATTCTGTCATTGTTATATAGCTTATTTATCGAGGAAAGTTATAGGCTATATATCACGCTAAGACCAATAGGAGTGGAGCACCAATGAAGAATGTTTCAAAATCGGGTATTTTTTTCCTCTTGAGAGGTTCCGCTGCGTGTTAGCGTTAGCCCGAAGTACCTAACTATTCCACGCGGACGAAGTCGCGGGCAGAAGCTAGTAATTAATAAAGGTAATTAAATTAATATTTCATTCATTGTTGGAGCAGGCCATGGTTGTCTCTAAATATGACTACATTTTTAATCGATGACAATAGTCCTACTTTTAACACATTTACTAGTGTATCGTCATGTTGACGACCCTAAAATAAATAATTTACTCGAATAATCATGATGTTTTTTCGCGATTATAAAGCGAAACGGTCCTGATTTATAGGTCTGTGGGACGGTACTGTAAACTGAATGCTCCCATTTGTGGTTTGTTAATGTGTTAATGAAACCATTGTAGGATGAATTAAATAAAAATTAATATATATATGTATATACATAAATAAACTGTTCTTGACCAGTTCTTTTAAATATTTGAGAATAACGCTATATCAAGAGTCACAATAAATGTGTTAACGTAACAATCTCTTCCAGCATAACTTAAAAAGGTTTATGCCCATTATGTGAAGATAAAAAATTCTCGTATATCGTGAACTGTATGGAGATTTCTATATTGGTGCCTACTTAACATAAAAAAAAGGCCGTCATAAGGACTACCGACAGATTTGAAAAGTCAAAGTAATTGGATGACTGTTCTTTTTGAATTTTTAAATAATTTTAAGTCGAGAAAAGAGTTATTTAAATTTTATAATTTGTAAATAAAATATTATTAGTGTGGTGTTCACATCTATTGGCACTCGAAGCAATAATATGATTATATATTTTACTATTATTACTATATATAATATAATTATATATATTTTTCTACAGTTCATGAACGAATCATATATATCATCATATATATGCCTTAAGCGCTCGCCTTAGTAGTCCGGTGAAGCTGTTAAGACCTTGCTAGGTTAATAGCGTAGTCAGTTCGAGAAAAAAAAATCATATATCATCTTGTATATCATACAAGCTTAATACAAAATATCAATATTACATATACAGAAGCCGTTATTCTAAGCGTCACTAGTCTAGTGCCAGCGCAATACGTTACGAGCATGTCGAGGTCATTGGTGACGCGAACCTATAAGTTTTTTTCCAACCAAAAATCGCTCAACGCGGCTAAGGAAGTTTTCACTTAAAATACGGAAAAAGTCGATACTTATTTGAAGTTACAACAAATATATTGTTTTTTCAGTTACATACAACGATAGCACAATTCCCAAGACATTTTGACTTTCAAAAAGTCGGCGAAGTAATCTTCGACAATGAAAAATATAATGTTCTGAAACCAGCGACTCACGTGGTAACTGATTATTTCAAAACTTTCATGGATCAACGAGCGAGACGTCGTCCAAGCGAAAGAATATTTATCGATGACAATGGTTTCAGGCATTACTGGTCTGGTCTACAGATCAACAGAATAAGTTCAAGGAAAACTGATATCATTGATAGTGAAGTTAATAAACCTGACAATAAATCTTTAAAAGATGATACACTGAAAGTGAATGATATAGCTTCTAAAGCTACGATTAAAACTAAACCCAAAAGAAAGAAAAAAGTCACGAAGATAAATATTACTAAAGAGCCATTAAGGGACGGCAATACGGAACGAACAATTGCTAAAACATCATTCTTTTGTCCTTTTTTTGGTGTTATTACTATGTCGGCTTATATCGACTGAGAATATCTAATATGTTTTTTTTATATTCAGTTGCAAATTACCTACATCAAAAAATCTGGAAACGTTTTTCGTATCACGTGTAAAAAAAATTGAGATACTGTATAAAAACACTCCGCATTCTTATTTCAATAATCATTTAATATTATGACTTATTTCTGTTTTTGAATAAAACCTGCACATTCTTCCTGCCTTTTTCCTGTGAGTCGTAATTTAACCTTCTATTAAATGTCTGCACCATGTAAGGATCTTCGTCATCTATTTTGTACTTATCAAAAGTACCCATAAATGAATCCACTGCAGTGCGGAATGCTCTTCTGTAGCTCGCCACAGGCATTCTTTCTTTTAATAAAACAATAGGTTCGAACGGTATCACCATTCCTGCAGCAGATGCAATCAAAGGTATCAACGGAGCGGGGAAATAATAAGTTATGATGTCCATTACTCCATTGACGATACATACCCCTATGCTTCTTAACACAGAACTAACTTTGGGTGTTGAAATGAATTTCATAATCGGCATAGTAAATGCACTGTATATTCTAGAAGTGAATGCTTTTTGGACTGCATATTCTCGTACCTCTGGCTGTGCACTAACGCTTGATACTTTTAGTTCTTCTGGTAAGATGGTGTCTTTTGTCACAGGTTCCACTTTACTGGAACTGGCTGTAGTTTCGAATTGGTCATTTATTTCTGGTTGTTGAGGCTGTGAATTCAAAAGTATATTACCATTACATATTTTATTCGGAAATATTTGACTCTTAACTTGTAAAGATATATCGAACGAATCGCGTTCAAAGTTTCGGTTCCGAGTTCTTTTAAGTTGGTTTTTGTCTTTTGAATTGTTTAGTTTATCAATCCAGTTTTTTATTAATATTATTCGGAAGTGGAATAGTATAGGAAATTATGTGAAATTTCTAGTAAGTAGATAATTTTATTACATAACTTGATAACTGATAACTCACCGCTGCAATGGTAGAACAAATACACAGAAATACAAACTGTAATTTATAATAAAGCATTGCTACAGAATTCCTATATTTTCAAAGCAATAAAAATACATTTCTATATATTTCTATTGAAAATATTCAACTATCGATAATGTAAGTCATATATATACAAAATAAATTACCTATATAACAAAAGTGAAATATAATTGTCATACTTATATACCATAGAATACTGTCTATTTATAAAACACGTTAAGGTACATTATCGGTACAAATAAAACACGGTTCAACTTCTATATACCAAATAATTCATGCCTTATCTTGTCTCATTGCGTAATCAGCGCTGGATTTATACTTGAGGCTAGTGTAGCCAAAATTCGGATGGTAAGAAAAAACCAACGCTCTATCGAAAGTGTTTTTATGTTCCAAGAAATGAGTAATTAAATAATTAGTAATACAGTTTTCGAAAAATTAAAAGTGTTTATAAATTACTTTTCCAAATTTTCTACGATAAATTAGTCATTCTATTCGTTTAAAAGTTGTATATAAGGTTAAATTTGGTATTATGTGTACAGCTATTAAAGGGAAAACAGATTAAAGAGAATCTATGATTATAAAACCAAAAAATCGAATAAGACATTTTGTATGAAGACACATGAAAAAAATCACGCATATCTAAGATGTTGAATTCAAAGAAGTTCCTTATTGTAATATACATATACTCGTATATACTTAACTATGCCTAATAAGTACTTTAAGTAAATTACTTATTTAAAAAATAAACCACGATCGCATTTTGTTTCAAAAAATAATTCACAGTATTCCTTAAAATTGATTACGTTGATAGACGTAACAAATCGCTGTTTTTTAATTCATCTGCTCGTTTTAATTCCACATACGTTTAATTTATAAATATTGAATCGAGTTCATAGTGAGATATCGTAGTAGCAGCATATTTTAATTAATTTTTTTTGAAAGCCGTGACGACGTTTTATTACGTTGAATTTTCACTACTGTTCGCCATACGTTGAGACATGAATTTTATATTATTTATTAATTTATTATTCATGGTTATTGTGAATGCATTACCGCAAGTAAGTATGACGAATTTATCTTATAGAATATACTAAGAGGTATCCAGTTTTTAAGTTTGTGAAAAATGGAATTCATTAACTTTATTTTTCTACATATAAACGTAATTCCGCGATGTATACTAAACATTAGAGAGAACACCACACCGAACATATGTATATTATTGCTTGCGTACCATTTATATACAAAAATCCAAGATGCACATTTAACATCTCACAACCGGCACACAAAAATGAGTGCATTACGGAGTCATATCAAATAGTCTCGCGTCGCTTGCGTCCTTGTACAAGCAACTTTAAATCATTCAGGTAAGGTTGAATTTGCGAAAACATAAGTTTATGGCATAACCACGTATGTATATTGGGGATTTTGCCGCTGGTTTTGAGCGCTACTTTTATTCGAGACTGTGTGTCTTGGGTTTTTATATATCAATGTTGCGTACACATAACTCTCTGGATGTCGAGTGAAAATCAGCGTTGGAGGACTAACCTTCAGCTATTATGTGCTGACTTGGACCCATTTGTTCACAAACAAACCCCTGATTTTTTAAAATTATTTCCCTTGTATACTTTTGCGTTTATTTTACGTTAGCTCTTGTTCGCTGTTTTGCTCGCGTCAATGTAAATTTAATCTATACCTTTGTAACATTTATTCTGGATAAAAGATACCCTAGTCCTTTGTCGTACCGCTGACAACGTGTCTGCAAAATTTCAAGGCGGTCAGTTGATTGGTTAAGGTGTGAAAGCATAACAAACAAGTTTATTTTCGCAATTATACGATATCTGGGAAGAATTTTCGTATTTATCGCCTTAGCTATTATAGAAATATACTTTATATATGTAATTAGTAAATATATTTACACGAATGTTACAAATGAAAGTTTTTTTTTCTCGAATTCGAAAATCCAAATCAAAAATATTTTATTTAATGTACATACACCCTGAGAATGCGTTTATGAACGGCAAAGCTACCACCGGATCGGAAAACAACCCAGTGTCAGAATCGACAAGATACTCGATTAGATTTATCTTTTCATGATGCATATTTTTACAAACATAGATTCGTTTTTGGTGGATGCACAGAGTGACGTCATTTCCAGACGTCACCATCGTTAACATATTGATCCATAACAGCCTTTAGACATTAAACCCCGCTTGAGATGGTGCTTGAATCACTGTCCGGCAAAACGGTATTGTGCTTTGGGACTTAGTTATAAAACAGGGAATGACCAATTTGTTGCTGTTTCTATTATTTCAATTATGTTGGTCTTTTACTAAAGCCAGCTTATCTAAGTTTTTGCGGACATACATTAGATTATCAAGAATATATTACGAGGGTAGAGTTTAGGTAAAATTTGATTTCCAGGTCCCGTACGACTATATACCGATAGGCCGACAACCCCGTCGTCTTGAAGTTGGATCACATCCATCCGACGTAATCCTCAATTACGAACGCATGTTTCCAGCGAGACGTAAATGGATCGACTGACCTCAGGTGTTTAGTTTCTAAGTAAATGTTTATTTCCTCTATTTCTGTGTACCTTATTTATGAATGTTGACGTATTTCTATTTTTGTCCATTTCCCTGCGTCCTTTATCCGTTTTTTCTAGCACGTTAAACTAGTATAACGGTTGTCGCATTATTTTGAATTTTGTACCTGCTTCTTATCTTTGATGTAGGATTTTTCCTTGCTTACCTTATCCTGAACGCAAGTTATATAAAAAATTAGGAGATTGGTGTTTTTGGCGGGATCTTGGTCTGTCATGTAGTGGATTTTATTTTTTATTCATAATCTTGTGTTACTTGACTCTATATTGTATAAAATTGGTGGTGTTTTATGTGATATAGTTTGTTTATTGTGCATAAGTGAAGTGAATGGAAAATAATGCCACGGACCATGAATTCTGAGATGCCACAAAAATTCCATGGAAGGTTCTAACAAGATGGCCACCATCTTGTTAGTTCATTGAAATTATATCAAGAAACTTCTAATATTGATAATCACTTGACAATGGCAGTAATAGTCTACTAGAAGACTGGTTGCCAAAATGGAATAGAAGAAGAACTTGAAATACTATTAACTACTCGACAATGGCATTCATTGAAATTATATGAAGAAACTTGTAATATCGATACTCACTTGACAATGGCGGTAATGGTCTACTAGAAGACTGGTTGCCGAAAATGGAATAGAAGAAGAACTTGTAATACTATTAACTACTCGACAATGGCAGTAATAATCTAAAAGATTGGTTGCCAAAAATAAAGTTAAAAAAAACTAGGAGACTAACGTTGCTGTGGCGTAAAAAGAAATTCAAAATTAAAATGTTACGCCATCTATGAGATATATACATATAACAATCGGTCCAATAGTTTTCTGTCAACAAACTAATTTAAAGCGCCATCTGTTCGAAAATGATGAAACTTATAATTAATAACAATAATCAACATTGACAATAATTTAATTTGTAATTATTGTAAATACTGAGGCTATTAATCGAAACATAAATTATTCTGTCTCTCAACCTATATACATACATGCCAACTTTCATGAAGATCGGTTGAGTACTTTAGGAGTTCATCGTGGACAAATATGGCATAGGATTTTTATATATTTAGATAATTATTAGTACCCGCGAGTTCGTACGGCCAAAAGTGATTTTATGGATACATGGAAAAAACGTATCGAACGTAGATTAATTGTAGGTTGTAGACTGTGTTTTATTTTTTGGTGTGAAACATCTATAGGCGAGGGTAAACCTGATTGTTGGCGTGGCAATACGTGGCGACGCGATGCCATGCGCAAGCGACTGTGCACAATCTCTCTTGCCGCACTGAGCTCGCATACCTATAGTGTATACAGTGTTGTATACTACGTTACACATATGTTTCACATTTGCCAGGCGTCCCGTGACGACTTAATTTTTCTTTATTCGCAACTAACTGCCTGTCCCACGTTACAGTAGGACCATGTATAATTAAATAAAATGCCAATTTAGCAACTAAACGGTAATTGTACCAACATTTTGTAAAGCCGTCCTGTCTTGTCTCAGTCACTCAATCATTTTTTTTTAATTTTTCATTACCCAAATAGGTGCAGCCGTTCTGAACTGATGCGTTTACATACGTTCGGCAGCTGATTTTTATTTATGTATTATTATTTCGAACAAACAATAGATTCATACTCTATTAAAATATATCCAAACTTCGGCTTAGGGATGATCGATATTAGAAAAACATCGATTTAAAAGTATCTATGTACGACAAACATCGATAGCAAAACATCGATGAAAACATCAAAATACGGAGTTTTTGGCGGGATCTCGGTCTGTCATGTAGTGGAGTTTATTTTTTATTCATAATCTTGTGTTACTTGACTCTATATTGTGTAAAATTGGTGGTGTTTTGTGTAATATAGTTTGTTTATTGTGCATAAGTGAAGTGAATGGAAAATAATACCACGGACCATGAATTCTGAGATGCCACAAAAATTCCATGGAAGGTTCTAACAAGATGACCACCATCTTGTTAGTTCATTGAAATTATATCAAGAAACTTGTAATATTGATACTCACTTGACAATGGCAGTAATAGTCTACTAGAAGACTGGTTGCCAAAATGGAATAGAAGAAGAACATCAAAATGCCGATACGTCATAAATAAAACTGTATATTCTTGCAATTGTTATTGCAAATAAAATGCAAGAAATAATTTAACATTTCCAGTATGTTTTGGGCACACTCTGTAAAGAAAAATAACGTTGTCTTGTGTTTTCCCTTTTGTCTGTTCCATTGCTGGTAAAGAGATTCCGTTTTCCTCTTAGAAAATGTGAAGAAATAACTACCATTCATACGTTTTAATTATATTACGTTGATCAATATTATCTACTGTAAAATAGTTGAAATTGCTAGTTATCTAGTCCATAGCTAGTACATCCAACGCTAGATTTCGATATTTTATTCTCATAACCTCGATGTGTCGACGTTATCGAAATCAAATCCTCGATGCCAAAACGTCGATTCGATGTTTTGCAGGTAAACACCGATGTATTGCAGGTAAACATCGATGTTTTGCAGGTAAACATCGATGCTTTGCAGGTAAACATCGATGTTTTGCAGGTAAACATCGATGTTTATTCAACATCTATGAATATCAACCATCCCTACTTCTGCTTTGAATGTGTTTTTTGTTTTTTTTTCTCGAAGTGACTACGCTGTTGGCCTAGCAAGGCCTTAACAGCTTCACCGGACTACTAAGGCGAGCGCTTAAGGCTTTCAGCCGATTTTATTTTGTCAACTAGCTCAAGGGTGCACGGCACACCTCGGCTTGGGCTGTTACCTAGTTCAGGCAATTCACGATCTAACTGATCTAATCTAAGCTAAGCTACATGTTCATACTTATATGAGTTATTGAAACATATATGTGTACCAAGCATGCATACCTCAATAACTCTTACATGTATTTCGTGTCGGATAATTTTGCTAAACTTTTTCAGTTCGATAAGGGAAAAAATATAACCCTTCCACTTGCATGTGTAAGCGTGCATGCGTGCACGTGTGTGGAGGTTATATGTGTAATGTTGTTGCAGTGATGTAAGATTTTGTGTGACTGTATCGCGCGAGCAGCGCACTCAAGGGCTCCACGCCGAGGGAACGGACCTAGGTTTGAGCCGCTGCCGAGGGGGGTTGAATGTGTTTCTCCTACGTAAGAGAGGAGATACACGCGTTGGGATAGTCCAATATTTTTTACATTATATTTCTAATAATAATATGTTACATAAAAAGTCTAGGTTATAAAACGCACTTCAATATTTTATTATCTCAAAACATTACACAAACTAGATCCTGTTTCTTAATTTATATCTAATCTTAAATAAATATGGTAAATAATACAATTATAATAACTTTAATTTATCAACAGCCAAATTAATTAACACTTAGTGGGATTTTAAACTGGAATAAGTTTACATTTATCATCAATTTAAATTTTATTTTTGAAGTAACTTCATATATTTAAATTATTTTAGTTTTTATGGAGTTTCGGGATACCCAAACTACGTGTTGTTGTTTAAAAGGAGAAGATTATAAGATGATTTTTCATAGATTATTGCTGTGGCCAGCCGATCTGAGTTCGGACAAAAATTGAGCTAAGTTGACATCAGCTGGGAGTGGGGACGCCAGTTGCGCATATCTGTGCGTATAGTCTACATCGTTGTCGCTTACCTGAAATAAAAATAAATTTGAAAGAAAAACCTCAACCACAACATTTGTAATAAGTACCACTAGAGATTCGTGTGATGACGTCATAATTAAAATTATGCTTTACATGATTTTATCGTACTAGCTTCTGCCCGCGACTTCTCGTGGACTTTACGCTAACGCTATCACGCAGCGGAAGCTCTCAAAATGAAAAAAAAAGGATTATGAAATATTCTTCGTTGGTGCTCCGCTTAGCGTGATGATATATGATATATAGCCTATATAGCCTTCCTCGATAAATGAGCTAAATAATTATCAATTCGGACCAGTAGTTCCTGAGATTAGCGCGTACAAACAAACAAACTCTTTATAATATTAGTATGCGTAGATAGGAATCATCTTTTCTATATTTATACATCTAATAAGAAAGAAAATCTAACGTGTCTGTACTTTTTAGATTTTTGTAAAAAAAAAATATTGCACGTGTCTTGGAATAAGTAATAAAATACATTTCAATAATTTTCTATCTGTCTGTTTGTATGAACACGTATCACTGCTAAAGTACTACGTTCACAATAAAACCTCACTAAGAGAATCATAAAGCGTGACCTCTAGTAACATTTAGTTTTGGTTTCATTAAAATCGGTTCACTCTATCAAAAGTTATTGTAAATTTAATGACGACGCGGCATAAGTAAGAGAGAAAAGTAGATAAGTAAATGGACGTAACACATTCAGATGATTTTATTAGTCACTGTTCTTTACATTAGGTTCCACGCGGACGGAGTCGCGGGCACTGCTAGTATATAAATAAAATGAAGGAGGTCTACCGTTATACGCATACTACGTCTAAATAGAATTAAAACCATTTTCAGCTTACTTCTTAGCTAAAGCGTCCTTTTCAAAAACGATAATTATCACAATATCTTCGTTCAAGATTTTAAAAAGAAATAGGCCTGTATTAGGCCTCGGTGTAGGTGAGGCGATGTAAATGGATAAAATTATTTACAGAGAAATCTTGTAAGCAAATTACATTTATGCTTTCAATTTTTTTTTCTTCTGCCATCATCATCAGCCTATAGGAGACCCACTGCAGGCTCACGGCCTGTTCCGCAAGGAACGTATAGGCATGATTACGCCAGCCCACGACGTATTGGCGATTTCAGACTCCGAAAAATTTACAGTCCTATACTTTCCCACATACGGTGGCACTATAAAAACAATATTAGTACATTCAGGGTTCGAACCTGTGAACATCACATTGATATTTCACGGGTCAAATCACTCGACCATCACGACTTTTATGTATATAAAATATGTTGTATTGGTATCAGTTACTGAAATAATAAAAAATAAACATAATTCTTACCACGAAAGTGAAGAGAAGGGCGATTAAAACGCAAACCAGCGATAGCCACTTCATTTTCGCGTCTCGACTGCCTGTCTCGCACTATTTATTCCCTTACCTCTATAGCTTATATAGTAAGCAATAAATACCCGTGACTTATACTTCTCACAACTACCTATATTTATCATTCGATGACGAATTGATTCACAACGGACTGTATTAAATTGTAACGCTATTTAAAGTTATCACCAAGATTTAATTTATTTGCATGGATTTTTAAAGTGAACGTTATGTTTGGCAGAAAATAAATTTATAATTTCGCGTCATGACACACTAGTAAGCATGACCGGCTGTATTGCACTCGCACGGCTTGCGTCAGACTAGCGAAGTATAGGGGCATGTGTATACGTAATATTGATATTTTGTATTGAGGTTGTGCTACCTATCATATATCATCATCACATATTCTAAAACAAAGTCCTCTGCCACGTCTGTCTGTCTGTTTGCGATAAACTCAAAAACTACTGAACAGATTTTCATGTGATTTTTGCCAGTAGATAAAGTGATTCATGAGGAAGGTTTAGGTATATAATTTCTCATCGTCTCCTTTATTATTAGGGTCCGCCGGGCCCGCTAGTTGATTATAAACCGTATCAAAATGTATATCATTATTGTTCGGAGCGTCAATAGACGTGAAAACCACACGACTATTAATAAATTCAATTCACAAGTCATGAAATTTAAAGAATGTACACTATAATGAATTTAAAAATTTATAACAGAACACAGTTATTCTCATTGTATTGAGTGTTCACTTCTGCCGGTAGATGTCCTTATCTATATTCTATAGATATATACTATTATCTATATGCCGGTATCTCGATTTTTTATTATTCTTCTTTTTATACTGTATAGGTTTTAGCGCTTTACCACAATCACATATGATGTGAAATGGCGATGTGGTCGAAGATGATACAAACGCTTAACCCAGAGGAGCTGGTTTTCAAATTAAAGGTGGTAGTTAGCCAGGTGGACACTTAGTAAAAGCCACCATAGTATAGTTCCATTAATACATTTTCCTTCACCGAAAACCTGTTCTTTCGCATAGATTCGAACCTACTTCGTTCGATTGAACGAAACTATGTTACATGTATGCTATAATGCTACTTTTATTCGGTAGACTAGCTGTGCCCGCAACTTCGTCCGCGTGGAACCTTATTTAAAAAACAAGTGATTAATAAAATCATCTGAATGTATCAAGTCCTTTTACTTATCCACTTTTCTCTCGTATTTAACTCGAGCCGTCATTCAAATTACAATAACTTTTGTTAGAGTGGAGCGATTTTAGTGAAACGAAGACTAAATGTTACTCTTAATGCGTTATGATTGCAAGTTTTATCGTGAACGTAGAGTTGAAGCAGTGATGCGTATTCGAAGAAACAGACAGGTAGAGAAACATTTCTAAGTGATTGAAATGTATTTTTATTACTTATTTTTAGACACGTGCAACATTTTTTTTTACAAAATTCGTAAAAGTACAGACAGGTTAGATTTACATTCTAATTATATGGAAAATACAGCAATACTGTTAGTTATATTGTCAAATTGAATGTTGAATAATTTTATCGCTTTCCAATTTTTTCTTATTCCAATGTCTAAGTCTAAATTTGTTTAAATAGACATATGCATTAAAATGCATATGCATCAGTTTGATGTGATATTATAATTTATATATAGTGGAACCTGATTAATTAGGATCTCAAGGGACCAACAATGTTGTACCATTTATTGAGGGTTTCCATTAATCCAGTTTTCCAATTAGGCAGGTTTAAAATTATAGTTGTCTCATTTACAGAGGCTCCCGCTTATAGAGGTCGAAATGTACGGCTATTCCATTTATGCTATGCTCCCTACACAGTTCATCACGCGACTTTCCACAATCATAATCTGATAGAAATTTTATTTTTTCAGATACTGATAACGTTTTATATTTACGTTTGGGCATTTTGTACACTTTTACTCCCTTGTTTTTAGGTCAAAACCTGAGATAGTACTGACAAACAAAGCGTGTGCGAAAGACATTCTAATGTTTGTAAACAAAAGTGTCAAAACCTGTCCCAATCTTTAATCTAATTTGTCTCATAGAGGGAATTGAGTTACAGAGTCCCAATTATAAAGGTAAACATCGAATAAATCCTAGAAATCAGATCTCATTTAACCAGGTTCGAAAAGTCCCATTAATAGAGGTAATTCAATGAAAAAGTACCGGGACCTCATTGCAACTCTCAATAATAGAGGTTTCTCATTTATCCAGGTTCCATTTAACCAAGTTTCACTGTATTAGCAATTACATTAAAAATATTATTCGAACACTTTAATCACGTTTGATAATAGAATTCAATTAAATAGAACACGATTTCGACAATGGCCGACAGCGCTAATATGACGCATGCGACGACACGGCTGTAACGTTTCACTTGTTGACCGACAGTTGGAGCCTCAAGCGACACTTCTACGAATCGCCTCTGACGCGATATAGGCAGCACCGCTTGCCATGGTTCATCCTACAAAAAAACTTCAAGATATACAGGCTGAATGTTTAGACAGTAGCAATATTTCTGAAGGATATTCTACACTCGATTCTCGTTCTAAATCAATTTAAAAAATAGGTGCTTAATATTTGACTTATGTATGTGTGTGTGATTATTATAGAAAAATACAAAAAATATAGATAATTTTCTATGCGTTTATGTTAAAGCACAGTGTCATTGACCTCCGGGTGATTTCATTTTCACTTGAAAGTGAACGTGGAAACATCAGGAACTAGACAAAAGTGCTTATTGTCCGTTTTATTATCGAAAGTTATTAACTCCGGGTCGGAGTCGGTCGACACCGGTCATTACATCTGGGTTTATTACGATTGTGTTTATACTTTTGAAAGTATTAGAACAAACTATAACTTAGGTTTTCTTGATTGTTTATTAGTATTTGTTTTGATATTATTATTTTATATGTAAACGTGACCACGAATTGCCATATCCTAGAAAACTACAACTGTGTATCCTTTCACCTGGTATATTTCTTTCAATTGAACAGATTCCCTTCTTATATTGAGATGACAAAGTCAATGTTTTGTGCGCTATAATAAATGCAATAAGATCCAACAATGGCGACGACAATCGAGAGATGCTCGATTCATCCTTTCCCAGTCTCCTCTCTCCCCCACCAAACACAGGCTGGCAACGCATTTGCGACTCCTCAGGTGTTGCTAATGTTTATGGACGGCGGTGATAACTTAACATCAGATGACCCACCTGTTTGTTTGCCTCCTATGATATAAAAAAAATGTATGTTGACTATATTTTCTAGTCAAATCACTTACAATAAAATATCTTGTAAAAACTTACTTTGTTAGAAACGAAAGCCGGATTTAACTCCTGCGGCATAAGAGCTGATTGTATGTCCGCATCGTTCTGCAATTTCTAAGTATAAAATAAATTAGATGTTCTATAAATTCTGAATATTTTTGGCGCGTTGTGAGAATTCGTTGAGAGTGAATTTTTAAGTACGCATACTAATGTAACACACAGTGAACTGGGCTTTAGTTTAAAACGAAAGTTTACGTCCCGCAATGTAACACGCAATAAAGACAGTTGCGAAACCGTTTCTTTACAAATATTAAAAAAAAAGTATTTTAAAATTGTAACAAACTCCAATAATCTACATATTCATTTCATTTTTCTCATATGAACGAACTATCTGATCTAGTTTTACATGTAAGTGGTAAGAGCTGGGACCTATCCTGCGCGGGCCTCTTATCCTACGGTTGCCGCAAGCCCCGCAAACCAGGTCCGCAGGGGGCCCGGCTGGCAAATGCCACCTCAACTATATGGTCAATGCAACGCTGTAGAAAAGGATATACAAAGATATAGGGCATAGAAATACTCGTAATACAGTCGAACGAAACAAACCCGCGAAGAAGTTATTAATCTATAAGAATATATGTATAATAAGAATGTGGCGGTGGTTATTAAAAAGCAGGTGGCGCAAATTTAACTCACATTATTATGTGCTCGAACTGCGAAGACAAATATAGAAATAAATATAATATAAGTCTTTATCATCGCAATATATTATTCCCTCCAGCATGCGAAGTATAAAAAGTTTGCGAACGTATGATTTGCATAAATATAATAAAGAAGAAATAAGTTTTTACGATGAACGAATAAAATGCGAAACCGTTTAAGTAAATCTCGTTTTATGTGAAGAAAAACATATGAAAATGTTTTGAAATACAATGAAAACATACGTACTGTTGTTTGTCTCCTACGCTGTTGTAGCCGATAGTGTGGAAAACGTAAGTCAACTTTTATAATAATGTGTATGATATATGGTCAGTAGTTGACCTTGACTTTTTTTAAATGTCCAACAGGTTCGCTCTTGGCCACAATCTCACCTGATGGTAAGTGACGATGAGGCCGACGATTTATCGCGCTTAACCACTAGGTGCCTATTCACTCTACGCTTGAAGACTCCCAAGCTATAAGATGACGGGAAGACACCGGGAGTGAATTCCATTCCTTAGCCGTACGTATAATAAACGTGGAAGAGAATCGCTTCGTACGAATTACGGGAATATCAACCACGTAAGAGTGGAACTCTCACGGCGTCTAGTCGTCCTCCGATGGAATGGGGACGGAGGAATGATGTTATGTAATTCCTGTGCAAACTCTCCAAAGTTGTAACCTGTAAAACACTGAGAGACAAGCCACTTCTCGTCGATGCTCTGTGATGAGTATTCTTGTCTGCCACAGTGCTTGATCACCAACAAGCCGACGAACACGACGCTCAATGGAATAAAGAGTTATCTATTACTTCTTAATCTCCGTTTTATGTTCATACTAGCTACCCGCAACTTCTTTTGCGTTATATATTTTATGTATAGTGAAAAAACAAAAAAAAATTAAATGCATAATAGATCATCCTTACCAGATTTTATTATATATAATAGAATCAGCTTAATATTTTATTTTTGACTATGCCATATTTACTTCCTGTCGTAAAACGTTGATATACAAAAACTCAAGATACACACATAAATTTTGGATTATGCAGTCATTTCAAATAGTCTCGCGTCGCTTGCATCCTTGTAAAAACAACTTTAAAGCATTTAGGTAAGGTTGAATTTGCAAAATCATAAGTTTATCGCATAACTATAACCACGTATGTATATTGGTATACATACGTGGGTATGTATGTATTATACTTTTATTCGAGACTGTGTTTCTTGGGTTTTTATATGCCAATGTCGTAGACTATACTTTAATGCATATTACCTGCATAAAATAATGTCGATATTTCACATTTGTCAAGCGTCCTACGACGGCTCACAATACTTTTTCCTAATCTACATTCAGTGAGTAGATACCAATTTGGCGAAACTTATTCGTCTTGACAAAGTTTCATATAATAAATACCTTAGTAAGCAGAAAATAGCAAAAAGTAATTTATCTTCATTAATTTGAAGGATTCCATAGAAATTCCAAGAGAACAGAGACGCACGGCCGGTGCTCTGCATATCTTGACCAACCATGCCCAACCAATACATGCCGACGTGAAACCAGAAGGAGGTAATGACGTTGCTGAAAAGGTAAGGTATCTCTCCCTACTCTTGCGCGTTAGAATGTGAGAAAGAACTGTATGAACTATAAATAGGTGATAATTACTAATATATACATATAAATAAAACTGTTTGTTGTTTGTCTGAATTAATCTCCGAAAAGACGGTGACGAAACTTACATTGGTACTTAACTGTACTGTAATTAATAAATTTAATAGAGAAAGTAACATCAAATCGATACGAAGATACTTAATGCTAAGCAGTAAGAAATCAAATTAAAAATGAATCAAAGGCAGCCAAAAGTAATTCAGACGGATCAAGATAAGGATCTTCGAAACGATAAAATAAATAAGCTCCAACGGAATCAGACCATATCGACATTAAAAACCCCGTAATTTAAATACTAAGGTTTTTTTTTTATATTTATGTATGGTTATTCTGAAAAATACCAATTTAGTAGTAGTATATGTGGTGATGCTTCCTTCGATCGGAAACCACCTGCGATGCGAATCAAATGCGATATCAGCGAGAGAAAGTAGCGAATGTTGTGATCACTCACCGGCTGCTGCGAGTTCGATGCAGGAGGGTTCGAGGTTCGATGTCGGCTAGTTCGAGGTTCGACGCCGGTAGTCGGCACCGACGAATGGCGATGGTGAAATAGATTATGGCGAAACGAGGAGCGACGCGAATCGAGCGCGCATGTTTCGCCTACGATGTGTTCGAGCGAACTGTGTCGGCGACACAATCGCATGCTCCTACCCTCGCTGACACTACTTTTCCTAATTGACTATTTACGCGGCCGCAACAATATGTCACTTTAAAATAAGTTTAGGTGATGCGAAATAAATGTCCTACTATTTTTATCTCGCTGATAATTTGAGTCTGTCACAAATATTAATGAGAGGCCTTAGGTCTTGGTATTTTCTTCTTCTTGCCCTTATTTCACCTTTGTAGGATTCGCACAACACGTTTTCTGTCTTCATGTTGTTTACTAAGGTTTAAGGCTTTCTTTGTCTAGCCAAGGAAAGTGTTTTTTTTTGTTTTTCTTCTCCTTTTCTGCAGACTCTGTGCCCGCACCTTTTTTTTTGCTATCGTTTTATTTAATGTTTAAGTTAAAAATCGTATCTGTGAGCAACTATTGGGTGTTTTTTTATTTATTATTTTATATATTTATTTGTTTATTTTTATGATTTCATTTAACTATTAACTATTTTATGACTGATTTGCCAATGATAGTTAGCTAGACTATTTAGTATGTAATGTACTTTATAAAATACAGAGTAATCGACAGATAATGTGCATTTTAAAAATGTGGGTGTAAAAGTAAATATTTATCATGTGACTTCCTTATGTGAAGTAGGAAGTATTTTGAAAATGTTCTCCATACTAAATTTAAAGATATAATGATTTCTGAAGTGTTAGCGATATAATTAGCTCTCGGGTATATAATAAGTAACAAATTAAAATACAATTTTCTAAAATTTATTCAGTTTAGTCCTAGCTGTACAATTCAGTTTAAGTTTAGTTCAGTTGCAGTTTCGTAGAAGTCCCACACATATTTTACTTTTCTCCATTAGACATGGGTTCCACGGGACTTGTAGCTTCGATGCTTCTACTACATGGTTAACCTAGCCTTGAAATAACGTACCTTTTACAATTTCTATGTATGAAGTATTAAATTGCAATTGATCTCGGATTTATCTAGTATTGCCATATAGTAGTGGCGAAGTTTCACAATTTTTCGAATCGCCTACATTTTTGAATGATTCTAACCTCGTGCTTTTGGAAAATCTATCATAAATACTTGATCGGATGTTACTTTTCACTTCCGCCTGGAATTGATTGGACGCTGTCGCGGCTCACCACAACGAAAAAATATCAAACGTTTTTTGTTGCAGTGAGACGTGACAGCGGCCTATCAATTCCAAGCAGAAGTGCAAAATAACATTCAATCAAGCGCATATATTTTACCCGCGTACGCGATCCCAACTGCATTAACTATTAATCTCATACATTCCCTAGAGACCTCTAACTAATAGATATTTAATAAATTACATTATTATTATATTACATTATCGATATATGTGATGTAATTATGATATTGTTCAACACCGAATGACGTTGGATAGGATTACCTTACAGGTACAATCCTTTATAGAACATAGAGATATTAAGACAAACCTTTGACAAGGAATTAATAAGGTGCGAAATATCTTTTACCGGTTATGATTATACCTCCACGGATAGTTTAAGATGATTAGATCATTACGGACTCCTCGCCGCTCCCGCTGCACCGACTGAAGTGGACTCAAATCCCACATATGACAGTTGTGTTATCTACAAATGACTGTTCTAAGTTTGAGTTTATTATGTAACTATTAATTGTACCTATATGACGTCTTCGTGTTACGTGGCTCGATCCATAAAGCGAGGGTTATCGCAACTACTGTTGTGTATATATTTCTATTTCTGGGCTGTATATTCTACAGTCAAAAATGGAACACAAATACGCGCCCATTTTGCAATACATTTTTACTAGTTCAGCATGAATGGGTCGGCTCGACCGGGGTAGTACCACCCTCTCGCAGAAAACCGACGTGAAGTAACAGTGCTTGCATTGTTGCGTTTCGTTCGGTCACTGAGAGCGCCGGATAACCCACCTCCTTTCCCCTCTCCCTTTCCCCGCTCCCTCTCCCCAAAACACAGGGTGACAACGCACTTGCTACTCTTCTGGTGTTGCAAGTGTCTATGGACGGTGGTGATCACTTAACATCAGGTGACCCAACTGTTCGTTTGCATCCTATGATATAATATATATATATATATATTAAACAGTTTTAGCTTTCATTAATATTTGCAGCCGTGCAAAGATAATAACTTCCCTTCTCCTATTGAACCCGGTGTAGTGTTTCAGGTAATATCTTTCGCAATATTGATATAATAACTTCTAAATTAATGTATAAATGACGCAGTGGTATTGTAATTATATACTCTGTAATAAATAGTATACAGCCTTGTATTTAATTGTTTGTAATCGGATTTAAATGTTGAAACTTCAAAAAATGCATTAGTAATCGAATATTTTGGAATGTAATATTTATTTAATTAAATTTATTAATAACTAGATTTTGCACGCGACTTCGTTCACGTGAAACAGTTACTTACATAACTTTATTAATAATAGAACTTACAACTTTATTAATAACTAGATTTTGCCCTCGATTTCGTCCGCGTGAAATAATTACTTAGGATTAACGCTAGCACGCAGTGGAATCTCCCAAAAGGAAAAAACATTTTAAAAGATTCTTCATTGGTGGACCGCTCCTGTTGGTGTTAGCGTGATGATAAATACGCCTATAGCCTTCCTCGATAAATGATTTATCTAACACTGAATTTTTTAAATCGGACCAATAGTACCTGAGATTAGCGCGTTCAACCAAACAAAGAAAAAAACCCTCCAGCATTATAATATTAGTATAGATAGAGCCTATTAATAAAACTTAAGAGTACTTGCGAATTTAAATTACTTTTTGAAATCTAAAACACATTCAGCAATACATATTAAAACATTCTTTTCTGCTAACAATATAGATTATACGTAGAGGGAAATAGTTTCATCGAGTTTAAATTTTCAAAAAAATGTATAAGGACGATTGTAGTGGCAAACTATATTACCATAACAAAATACGCTCCTTAATTATTTATTTCGCAAAAGCAGAAAAATAGCTGAAATACTTCTAGCTTCGGTAAACACCATAATATTCCTCAAGTAACAAGTCGGTTTATAGAGGAATATGTAATTGCAATTCTTAAGCAAGTATCTAGCCAGCCTGCATAATTAAAAGGTATCATACAAAATACAAAGCTTCCACATGTTTTCAGGTGATACCACCAAGCGATACGACATACGAGCAAAAGTCTTTAAGAAAGTCTCTGCCTTTGACGAATAAATTGGATGTCATTCGCAGCGTAACAAGAATCATAACCCTTGTAGTTCTCATCGTGTCCGCCATTTTAGAATTCTATCCCATGCTTCAGTTACTACATTACATGTTCTACAGTTTTATTTACACGAAATAAATAATTATAAGTAAATCCTATAATTTATTGGGACTCGTGATTTTTTTTCCCTTTTGTTACAATAGTCAACGTATAGTGTCGATGCGGTCAGGGGTGCCACTACTGTCACTATTTATTTGGGCAGAGCTTCGCCTTACAATACTTTATACATAATAATGCGTTTTAAATCGGCTGAGTGCCTTAAGTGCTCGCCTTAGTAGTCCAGAGAAGCTGTTAAGGCCTTACCAGGTCAATGGCGTAATCAGTTCGAAAACAAAAACACTATTTTTTTCCCTCCGCGCGGAAGAAGTGAAACTGCGTAATGTGGAAATGAAAATAGGAATGGGTAGGAATTGATTTTTAGTGAAATCATATTATTTCTTTAAGACAAACTTTATTAACATTGCTTACAATTCACAATTAATCGCATGTTTTAATTATCATTTTCGAGTGCAGAAATATCCAAATCTATAACATTTACAATGGGATTATGATAACTAAAGTAAGATACGAAATGTTTGATTATTTTTCTCGCTCCGTCTCTTTCTATTTCCCTTCGCCAGGGAGCGTTGAACGTTTAACGCAACAGTGCTTTCATACCCCCTTCATGATAGCGTTAAACGTTTAACGCAACCTTGTTGGAAGTCGCATTAGAAGTTACACTTCAAAAAAAAGCGTAGATATATTTTTTTTCTCTAACTGACTATGCCATTGACCTGGCAAGGTCTATACAGCTCACCGGACTACTCGCGTAGATATCACCGACATTTTATAAATTTTATAGGCCCATCGATCTAGGTAAGTCAAAGCAATTACTATTTACACATAATTCCGCAAAATAATTGAAGTAACACAAAAATAATAAATAATGAACAAATTAATGTTATTTAAGCTATACAAGAATGTTATACCATTTTTCTTATTTATGTTTCTCTAATGTGTTTCGACATGTAGATCAGCGACATCTTGCCTTTTATAGACCGAACTACGTAGACAAAGCAATTACTATTTATTCATAATTCTGCAAAATGATTTAAGTGACACAAAAATAATGATAACCATCAAACTAATGCAAGTAATAAATAAATTATGCATAATAATATCAATTCTTATTTATGTCTTATTGAAATCTATATAATAATAATAATATTTTATGTATCTTTAATATGGTGGCGCTAGTGTCAATGTGTATCTCTAATATGATGGCGCTAATGTCAATGTGTATCTCTAATATAGTGGTGCTAGTGTCAATGTATATCTCTAATATGGTGGCGTTAATGTCAATGTGTATCTCTCATATGGTGGCGCTAGTGTCAATGTGTATCTCTAATATGGTGGCACTAATGTCAATGTTCCAGTCGTGTTGTAGTCTCGCTTCTTGAATGTGACGTAGCGGCACCGAAGGAGGGTGATGACACTCTGCAGACTTTAGCGTTGCACCACAATCTCACCTGATATTAAATGACATTTGGTATAAAGTGGTAACCACGCTAAGCCCAGACGCTGTCAAGTCCAGCTGACGGAATTCACCAACAGGTGTTCCGCGACAGATTTTTAACTGCAGAGTAGTAGCTACCCAGGTGCACTTAGAAAAATCCTATCACCATAAAGGAATATATCATCACTAAACCATAGTACGGTAGTAAAGTATTTTCTTACACTAGAGAACCTGTTGTCATAGCATTTTAGCCAGATCGTCACTAACCATCAGACGAGGTTGTTGTTCCAAAGACAAACGGCAAGTATGGGATCTTATACCAATTAATCATAACAAAATGCACGTGCCCCGTCTGCTTTAGGTCTCCGCGCATCGTTGGTACTGCCTCAAGAATCGTTTAGAATTAAATGCAGTTTTTTAAACCGCAGTACAACTAAATACAGCCTCGGCCAATAGAAGATCTGTATTGTCTGAAGTCACTTTTATGTCAGTCTGCATAAATTTATCTGCTGGTACGCTTTAAGGACCTAATATTATAAGAAAGGAACATATTGACAGAAGGGCGCTTCTAAAGCTTCACAGTACGGTACTTTTTAGTTCATACCAACGTGGAGGAAGATGGAAACTTCTAGAACGTTGACGTCATTGTGCGAACTCTTCAACAAAGTTCGTAACGGGCTATTTTTAGTACCCCACTGTTTAGAGTTCCTACGGTCAAGGAATCATTATTTGTTTATTGTTACGAATTCGCATAAAATTTCTGAAAACATTTATATAATGTGATTCGGTTATATTGTGCAAATGATTCAGTTTTTGCAGATAAATTGTGGAGACCATGAGCAAACACAAACAATTATTAAAACCGTTGAAAATTAAATAAATTCTGGTTAATGTTAATTCAATATATGGTGTTGATAAGAGAAAAGGATTAGAAACTGCGATTTGTTTCGGTAATAAATTTATAAAATATTATAGTGGACGCTACTTTGCACTTCCACTTGGAATTGATTGAACACTACTACGTTTAAACGTGTTTCGCTCCAACACGGAGCATCTTCAGATTGATGTCGACTCTTACGATGCGAGCGAATCACGCCCGCGAAGTGCAAAGTAGCGTCCACTGTAATATTTACCTATGGATTTCCGCAAAGTAACGCCTTCTTCAATAAAATTTATAAAAGTTAATTCATATAGTAGAAACCAAAACACACCTTTTTACTACCAACTAGTGGTCGCCAAGTGGTCGAAATTCGACCATAATTAAGTTTTACATTCAATAAGACCAAAGAGAATAATAATTATTTCAGTGGTTTTATAAATTTACTAAAGATAAATTATTTATCAATTAATTATTAATATATATTATGAATTTACATATTATATTATTATAAAATTAACCTACAATTTGACCAGTTAATTTCAAAGAGCATGTAAGGTATGGAACGTAAGATTAAAATGAAGGATGGCGAAACGTCTTTTTCATTTACATGTGTGTATAATGTATATGTATATAGTGTGTCACTTAAGCAGTAGTGTGTGTAATGTATACTTTAATTAATGTAGTATTTTTTAATACATTCAAAAAAATCTTTGTGCACTTCTCTTCCATATAAACTTTAACTATGCCAAATTACACGTTCATCCGTTTGCGGAATTCGCTTAAAAAGGTGTACAAAGTTTTCGCTTCACGCATTAATATATAGATATCGCAGCTTGCAATAATACTGGGCATTAACAAATTCTTTCACATTAAAATCACTTTTGGAAGTCCGATTGATTTTGCTAAATTTATATCCGACTACATCGAAGCCAAAAGGAAGGGTTATAATTTTAGCAGTCTATGTGTGTATGTTTGATTTACGTATGTTCTACCATAGCGCCTAAACTATTCATACGATTTTGATGAATAAGGTGTCAATCGATTTGTTATTATAGCCCGAGTAACATAGACATATTTAACATATTTTTTCCGACTTCAATAATACGAGGTGTCGATTTACGATAACGATAAATATTAATTTCTGATTAGGTTTTGTTTTTCTAAGTTAAGGAATCAAGTTTGGTTTCAATAACAAAACATGATTTGAAAAACATGATTTTTATCATTAAACAACCAATACTCAAAATATTTAACATATTTTTTCCGACTTCAATAATACGAGGAGTCGATTTACGATAACGATAAATGTTAATTTCTGATTAGGTTTTGTTTTTCTAAGTTAAGGAATCAAGTTTGGTTTCAATAACAAAACATGATTTGAAAATCATGATTTTTATCATTAAACAACCAATACTCAAAATATTTAACATATTTTTTCCGACTTCAATAATACGAGGAGTCGATTTACGATAACGATAAATATTAATTTCTGATTAGGTTTTGTTTTTCTAAGTTAAGGAATCAAGTTTGGTTTCAATAACAAAACATGATTTCAAAAACATGATTTTTATCATTAAACAACCAATACTCAAAATATTTAATTAATTTAAATAATTCAGCAGGACGTATTTTTTTACTCAATAAGACGATGATATGAAATAGCACCTTCCTTCTATCTTACCGTTTAGTGGTTTTTTCCGTCGGTTACAGTTTTGATTTACTAAACTGTATACATTTAAACTAACGTAGTGGAGACTTGTAAATAAAACACAACGCATTACAGGCGAATATTATTTTTTTAATTATAAATTCTAAAATTATCCAGCAAATTTACATGAAAAAAAAATTTTCGTCAAGAACGCGTGTTTGAAAGTTAATAAATGATTTTAATTACTCATTTAATATACCAGGTGAAAGGTTAAACACTAGCAATATGCTAGGATATAACACTTCGTGATAGCATTTAACATACATAATAATAATATCAAAACAAATATTCTAAGACTTTCAAAAGTATAAATACAATCGCAATAAACCTAGGTGCAATGGCCGGTGCCCAAAGCTGTATGGGGCGACACGGAGTTAATAACCTTCGATAATAAAACGGACAAAAACCCTTTTGTTTTGTTCATACCGTTCCCACTTTCACTTTCGAATGAAAGTGAAATCACCCGACGGTCATTGACACTGTGCTTTAACATATTTTTTTTTTCTAAATAATTAGGTAAATTATTAAGCACCTATTTTTTACATTGGTTTAAAGCGAGAATCGAGTGCAGACTAACATCCATAAATATTGCTACTGTCTAAACTTTCAGCCTGTATATTATTATTGTATTTTAAAATATTTATTTATACATAATTTTATAATGATTAAAAATATAATACACAGTAAAATAAGCATAAGGTGATTAAATGCTAAATCTAAAACATCTTATAAACTACTTTAATAATCTTAAATAAAATGTTACATATTTAACAAATATTTATAAGTTGTTGGAATGTATGAATTGTTTATTCTTTTTACTCGGAATATGTTTTTTATATTTTTAAATAAACAATTTATAAATAGGTATTGTAAAATAATATGTTTATAAGAATGTAAAAGAAAGAAACTTAAAAAACTCACTTATTTATGTGGAATATAGAATTGAAACATTAAATGCAGTAGGTATTTGGAGTATAATTAATTGTCATATTGAAGCTTGCAGAAAAAACGAAACACAATTGGACTAGGTCTATTGCATGGAGTGTGACTAAGATCGGTTAAATTTTACCTCGTGGTGAAAGCGGGTTTGCGTCGATCATCGCGTATAACCGAAGAGTAGAGTAATTAGTATTTGCTCCATAAATGTAAGAGCTAAGATAAATATCTATTGTACTATTATAAGCTATTTGGCTTCTGTGAATACGCAACCTAAAATAACTACAAAGGGTTTTTACTCTATTATAAATTAGTATGACTGAATAACCTTTGATGTACATACAATTTAAGTAAATTTAAAAAAAGTATAGCCAAAAATAGAGACTGACATTGAAGTTAAGCTTTCAGAGAGAACGGAAAATTACTTTGCGATAGATTTTCAACTTATAAATAGCGTATAACCTAAAAGTTACGTACAAGATAAAAAATAAAAATTACGCAGCAAAGTCTAAACTGATTTGATTCATAGGGCATAAATATTTTTATGATGGCTTAAAAACTAATTATTATTTTGAATAAAATTCATATTTATACGAATAATAAATCGCTTATTTAGATTACCAATGAATGTGAAAATTAAAATTGCAATTACTGTAGCTTCGAAATTCAATAAATTGTACAGAGTAAGTTACGTTGTTCGTTAAACTATCCACTTTACGAAACAATATGTGCCTATTACTGAATTTTAATACAATGTAATTCTATAATGGATAGTTAACGATTATCAAATAACAAAGATTGGTAAAACTAACATGTAATAATAAGAAAATACATACCGTGTCGAATCAAAGTATAGCGATAATCACATAAAAAATTGGAATAGAAACAAATAAATAAAACTGAATTTCCAGAAGTATAAGTAAGTATTTTTACCCATAATATATGCCCAACAAAAAATTGCTAATTGATTATCTTTTACCCAAATATTTTTATATTTTATAATGTATATTTAAAAGAAATGTAGTATTTGCTGCATTAATACATCGGTATATATGAAATCAGTGGCTTTAGTTAGTGACGTCTTTGCGTACTTTATGACCACGGAACGAAGCTTGTATCTTCGTAGCGGCCTTGTTCAGTTCAGGGTCGCCGAGATCTATCTTCTCAATATCTTCCTGTGAAAGTAAATAGCTGATTTATTACAATGCAAATAATAAAGATCAGAAGTAACTTAAATAGGTGATAGGTTTTGTAGGTGGTAGAGCCGCGCTGAAGCTATTACTGATTTCAGGATTAATGGGTCGACCCACAGAAACACCGACGTGAAGTAACAGTACTTGCATTGTTGCGTTTCGTTCGATCAGTGAGAACGCTTGAAGCCCACCTCCCCTCCCGTACCTGAAGGTAAAGCTGTCAATTATATCAATATTTTTTAAGATCTCTCTACTGTCACTTTTTATAGGTATATTTTTAACCCGGATTCTTCACTTTTTCTTATGACTTTTGAATCATTTTCTTTCATACAAAATCTCTTCTGAAAATTAAAAACACAATAAAAAAAAATTAACCAAATAGGTCCAGCCGTTTTGAAGTGATACGCTTACATACAGACATTACATTACATACATAAATCTCAAACACCAAAAATTTAATTATGTATTTACATAATTCTGTTTTATTATGCGTTGTTAATTTTTTCTTGGACAAAATTAGTAATTATTATTAAATATGGTAAAACAAAATTCAAAACAGCAGTTGCTTGAGGGCAAAGTATAATTAATTGCAGAAGTGATCGCTTCGAATAAGCTGAACTTAGAAAGAAAATTGTTATCGTATTTAGCAATAAGTATTGTATCATAATATCAATATTTCGTTCGATATAATCGACGACAGAACAGTATGTCTCAAATTACAGTCAAAGTTGTTGGTCTTTTCATCATTAAAATAAAATGAATTAAAAAAACTGTATGAAAATTTCACATAGGTACATTTTGTCAAATCAAAATATCCTTTATTTAATTTAGGCCCTGAGAAGGCGCTTATGAACGTAAATGTTCAAACAAGTCAATGTTTCAAACATGGAAGATGTATCGGCTTACTGAGACAAAATCAATAAAATAAATCAAATCAAAAATACTTTATTCAGTTTAGGTCCTAATAAGGCACTTATGGACGTCCAAGCTACCACATGTTCGGGAAGCAACCCAGTCATGGAGATGAACCGGCAAGAAACTCGATCTGGTTTATCTCTTCATGTTATATATTTTTACAAAACATAAATAGTTACATTCGTTATTAGTGGATGCACAGAGAGGGGCGTCATTTCCAGACGTCACAATCGTTCACATATAGATCCACCCTATAATACCTATAATATAATATAATACCTTTAGATATTGAAACCCGCTTGACATGGTCCTCGAACTCACTATCCGGCAAATCGGTAATATGTTTTGGGACTTTATTATAAAACCTAACACTATTACCTAAAAACTGTTTTTGATACCAACTGTAAATGTTTACTTACATCACTGTATTCATAATTGCACTAAATAATGTGAATTTATAATAAAGCAAGGGTGGCGACTTTTTTTTCGATCTGACTACGCTATTGACCAAGCAAGGTCTTAACAGCTTCACCGGACTACTGGCAACCATATTCCCGATAGCTTCATTTGGTATTAAAAATGACAAAGAATCGATCAAACGCATAGAATAAGTAACCTAAAACCAACTACGAAAAATTCACAATCAAATGGCCATAGCCCTAAACCGATACTTACAAATACTTAACTTACGATACTTAAAATGAGACAGTTCGTATTTTCATTATATAGTTTAGGAGGACACTTCAGAAGCTTCAAAAGATTGACACTTACCTTATCCTGCCGTTCTTTCTCTTTTTGAGCGATAGTCTCCTTGCGAGCCTGATGGCCTCTGAAAGAAGCTTGGATTTTGGTTGCCGCGTTGCAAAGATCTGTAAATAAATAAAATAAATTTTGTCTCATGTTACTTCATTTTATCCTATTCAAATCAATAATATATATCGCGGGAGCCACTATTGACCTGCGATAGCGCACTATTGACTATATCGGGGGTATTACTAATGACCACAAACGTTATTGATTGAATTTATCGGCTGTTCGTTATTTACCTTGCTGTGAGATGCCATTGGTTGGAGGTATATCGGCTTTTTATGTGTCTTGATACCTTAAAAGGCGACTGACGACTAGAGGCTGGATATACGCGCTCAGAATGTTAGGCTAATCACACCTAAGGATAATCGTAACTATAGTTAGTGTTGTGTTTCTGTATCGTTTAACGTTTTATTCGATTGTTCCTGGTGGATTGATCGATCAAATCATAACCGTGACGTCACTATGGACGACGTCATACTTCTGCATGGACGCCATTTTATCGCTACCCTAACATATATATATAATAAATAATATCATATTCAAAATTCATTATAATACGATAAGATCGACTGTTTTATCAAAAAAAGTACATTTTCCGACTTAGGTTTGTATCACAAAGTAACCCTCTCTCTCTACCTGTGTGTTACGTATACCCCGTGCTGATTTCGGCTACAGTGAATTAATCTGCGATTAAGATAATCCAATAGTCATTCAATATCTCTAATGTACGGTATTTTCTTGGTAAAACAGAGTATACACAGTATTTGCAAGTTATGCTATATTGTATATATATTGTAGTTATACAGTATCTTTGCACATACCTTATTTTAAAATTGGTTTCATTTGTCATCAACTTCTGGCCCACGTTTATTTTCAAACTCATGTACTCTATGCTTTAATAATCTATCTTTCTAAGCCGTTAATAATGATTGTGTGAGCAGTCGGCTCTGCTTTTTAAGCTACAGTAAAATATATGAATATTGCGGTCACACATCAGTTATCAAACACAACAATGACAAAATATTAAATTTCTCAGTGGTACTTAACTTTTTCTGGTGACATAAAAAATAGGTCAGATTCGTGACAGTTGCCACGAAAACAAATACGGAGGTCAAACGGATTAATGCCGTTAAAGAGCAGTTTGTTAGTTTTAGAACTATCTTGGCTATCATCCAACTGAAGCTTTAATTTATTTACGTACGTAATTAATTACGTAATTCCAAGGATAAGGTATAAACTAAAAATGTAATGGACCAAACTACTTGATTAATACAATCTGAATTTCATATTCCCAGTTTTAGTAGATTCAGCTTTACCAAGATTTATCGGGAGTTGTTTGTATAAATACAGGTTGATTTTAGAGTTTAGACAGTTAAGACAGGTATTTCCACCGTTGTAAATACAAAGAAGCGTCTATAACTTTTGGGGTAATTTTAACACAAATTCACAGATTAAAAAAAAACATACGGTCATCAAGAGAATGGTAAATTTGTATAAAAACTTTTTTTTGATGCTATTTGATCTTATTTTTATAAGGATCAAAACAGCTCACTAAAATTTCAGTTAGTGAATTTTAGTACTACAAATGTCGTAAATTGTAATATACTTTTCGTAGAAGATCACTGTGAATTCTGTAATCCCATTAAAAAAAAATACACTCCAAATTACTTTACTTCTTAACACAACATATTTTAAGAGATACACTAGCCGCTGCATAGAGGAAAGGTAAAAAAAAATCAAGGACAATCTTCTAAAAATATTTCCTGTGGCTCCAGTGAGTAAGTCACCTGCTCTTACTGATTCTTCCAAAAATTACTCAACGCTTCTTGCACGTATATTAATGTTTTGTACAGCAATCTTGGACAGATAAATCTTTGCCTCGGTGTATTCAACAAAGTAATGTTTGCTTTTATCGAAATTATTTTGCTGGGTGAGGCATTTCCAAAGTTTTCCAATTACCTCCAGCATTTAAGTCGCGAGTCGAGTGGAGCGTTTTTGTAACGATGTAAAAGCACGCAACAAACTTCAACTTTGCTAAAGAGTTTCAAAATTCTGTAGAATCTCGTGGTATTGTAATAACAACGAAGTTATCAAGTATGCCTGTAAGGACTTGCTTAGAAATTTCTGTTTATAGGCTTTTTCAGTTTATTGCTCCCATTATGTGTTAATCCATGCCTTGTAATTTTAATGAGGAATATGAATGGAGAGGCTCTTGCCAGTTTTGATTGAGGTAGGGATTATGAAACCCACAAAACGATAAATTCATAGATTTAGGTTACCATATAAAAGAGAGAGGATAGTAGAAACTATCGAAGTGATGGGGCTAATGGAGGTCCAAATATGTTTAGCATTCGCAACTCTCCAATCAAATCAGTCCGTTTGAGATACATGTATTTAGGGCATTTTTTGTGGGGGCACGCAATGCCCTTAAAGGTAAGTTCGAAAATGTCGAAAAATTGCCATAAAAACCGGAAAAAATGAGAGAGTTTGAAAAACAACATCAATCATGGTAACCTTTACAAAAATGTTTGGTTCTTTTTAAGGGCTTAAAGTTATACTTTATACATACAAATACAAAGTCTAATCTATCTTTCTTGAACAGTTACCGCGTCCCACAGTGGTTTGTCTCTATAGTAGAGCCTTAAAAAAGCATTATGCACTTAGATTTTTTGAAAATTAGCGTGCCCCAATTAAGTAGTGACAAAAAAAGGCTTGCATGTAGTTGATTTTTTATTATTTATATTAAGGATATTCTAATTTGCATCCATATCTACATCCAGTGGTTTCATATATTCCTTTTTATAAGATCATCCTTTTTAGTTATATGGTGTTTGAAGTCAGTTGCTTGTTATCTCCTCATAACACATAATGACTGTTGCAGATCAGCAAAATAATGAATCTTAATAGTATTTGTCCGTTATTTCCATTTTCCAACTGCTTTAAGACCACACAAATTGTGCTATAACTAACTACCTTCTGACGTAGATCCTCACGTTAAAAAAATAAATAAAATTAAGTAAATAATTAAGAAGATATAGATGCAAACTAGAATAGATTTAAATAATAAAATATCAATAGAACTGGGGAATAGTAATAATAAACTTGCAAAGTAGACTTATTATTACGTTTGAAGAAGGAAGTAGCTTCGAGCTCATAAATATTGTTGGAAAGATAATTTGACTTACCAACCGGTCTGTTGCGAAACCATTTATCATAATAACGAATAGCCACGCGCGAGGGATTTTTTTTACCAAATATTCACAAAGTTTTCGTGTTTGGACATTCAACGTGACATACGACTTTTGCCAAATGCATTAATTTCCGATAATGCCGAATTTTATTGTAGTTTTTGCAAATTATATGCCAACTAGAAGCATCTTGAAACAATGATATGTATATTATTTGTCGGTATATATGTATGTGATATGTATATAGCATAGGTATAAGTTGTGATGACCGGTAGAATATCAATCTGATGTCTTCAAGTTCGATACCTGGAATGTACCAACGAATTCGCGTACATTCACTAATTCAAATTGGTAACACTGTCTGCTGGCGGTGAAAAATGTTTTTATAGTACAACCGTATGTGGGATAATACAGAACTGTGGATTTCTCGGAATTTGAAATCGTAAATACGTCACAGGTGGGCGAGGTGATTATTCCCATACCTTCCTTCGGGAAGCGACCCATGACCCTGCTCTGGGTGTCTTACGAGCTGGTGATAATGACTGTGTTTCGGTAATGTAAATAGAAACATTGAAAAAATTGACAAACACTGAAATAAGTAATATAGTCAATATAATAATAAATATGTACTATAACTGTAAATGAGAAATCTTTGTATTTGCATAAATATATTTTGTGGAATTCGTAAACGGCTCTAATGACGTGGATCTATTTTTTTTTTAATTCGATAAGGTTTTGCTTGTTACGTTTAGATACAGGTGATAAAGGTGAACTTGTCACCATTAAAAAAAAAATTAAAATATCATTCGGTACTGCTTCGATTGTAGCGTCTTAATTTTTGTTTGAACCTCAAAGTTAAAAACGTTATAGCGTTTCCTATATCTGTCCCGCATCCCACATAAAAATATCAAAATTATATTTACGGCATGTGATTACATATTAGTATATCTTTGTACCGCTTTGATATATTGTTTTACTTCAAACCTAAAAAAGTTAGAGAAGTTTCAAAATGTGAAAAATATCTAACGGTCTTAATTTACAGCATAATGAAAAACGGTAAACCAGGTTTGTTTTCCCTGAGAAAATACGATTACAAAATGAAGGTTTACTTAATAATTACTTATATTAGATACTGAAACTCTATGCCATATAGCGCCATCTCGTATTTTTTTCTGGTATACGCATTGTTGCCAATGAATTACATGAGACTGGTAAATGAAAATTTTGTGGGATGACGCTGGATGACAATATCTAAATGCGTTCGGCTTAAATTCAATAGTAACAATGCAATTATTTTATTAACCCACGGAGGAAAGAAAGAAAGGTATATATAATATGGCTTTCCACGTCAAATCGGACGCTTTGAATTTTTTTTTATGACCTCAATTTTGTAATATGTTTTAGTACACCTTTGACATTTTTTTTAATTACTCGTACAAAGGACATTTTTTTTTAGTATTTTGGACATAACTTTCTTAAGAATGGTACAAATTTGATCTATTCTTTTAATTTTGTGATTTTGCATTGACTTTATAGAAAAAAAAGTGTGTGTGTACTTATGTGCACGCGTTAGAAATTATACTTCTTTGGCGTAACAAGATAAAAATGTTTTCAAAAACTTTATATTTCGCCTTATTCTACGTTCGTAGATAAAATTACACTAACAATAGAAAAAAGGTATTTAATACATTCAAAGTTTTAATACAAAGAAATACAAATGTTGACTATAGCTAACTTCAGGGTGTCGATTTTCGTGACGGTGTGCGCGCGCATCGTACTAACTTCAGGGTGTCGGTTTTTCGTGACGGTGTGCGCGCGCATCGTAAAAATTTATTCTCATCATTTTTCTCTAACTTCAATAAATCAAAGATATTTCGAATTTCTAGTATAAAGATTTTTGAATTTAATTCGAGTTTTAAAAATTGAATGTATACTTTGATTTTTTTTTGTCGTAAGCTTTTATACATTCCTCAAGTTTTAAGCCTAGTCCGGTAATGGGATTTCTCTAAGAAATATTTATTTTCGATTTTTGAAAATTTTAAGTCAACAACGATTTAAAAACTGAACAAGTGCAAATTAGTACAACAATAATAATGTTAGTTATACATGCTATAAATTTAATAAATGACTGGTTATCATCGGTTGTGGCTTTTACAGAACAAAATAATATTGTCTTTGCTTGTCATAATTCATTGAACGATAAAAATACACATAATTACATTTAAATGCTTTTATATTTTTTATAAACGATGTTACGATATTGAAAATACAATAAATAATCAATATCATATTTAATCTTCAGCTGAATTATACGGCAAGAAACAACATGCTCTGTATAATGTCCTGCACGTAACTAAATCCCCGGTCGACTGTCGGGCTTCCCGGCGAGGTATTTGCGCACCGCAGCCCAGCCCCGTGTCAACATAGATTAAGCTTTAATGGGAATAGAACGTTACTTATCAAAACTCGCCCTACATTATATACGTGACTTTTTAATGAAACCCGAACTGAATATTGTTGTATAAGTGATTATTCGTGACAGCAGAACGTTGATTCAACCATATACCAGTAGAACGTCTGGTGATCTACGTATTTGTAGATAAAAATATTGCTCGGATATGTAGAAACTTCCGGAACATTCCATTACACTCGAAATTGTGTTTGTCTTGTTTTGGGGATCCGTATGGATTTCTAGGGCTATGTATTCTCCTTTCCTCGCCTTAACTACTGAACCGATTACCATGAAATCTTGCATACTGGTTCTCAGAGATACTGTAATGGACATAGGGAGATGGCATGGCCATTTTTAATTCTTAAAAAAATGCAGAGAATAGTTAATGCGAGTGTAGCCGCGGGCAAAAGCTTCGTATTTCTATATAGTAGAGAAAACTCGATGTTTATTTTTATGTCATAGGAGGCAAACGGACTGGTGGGTCACCTGATGTTAAGTGATCACCACCGTCCATAGACACTAGCAACACCTAAGGAGTCACAAGTGTATTGCCAGTCTGTGTTGGGGGAGGGAGGAAGGGAAGAGGGAAAAGAGAGGAAGAAGGGGAAGGGAGTTGAGCCTCCGGCGCTCTCACTGACCGAATGAAACGCAACACTGCAAGCACTGTTACATCAAGTCGGTTTTCTTTGAGAGAGTGGTACTATCCCGAGCGAGCCGACCCATTCATGCTGAAACCAGTAATACCTTCAGCGTGGCTCTACCACCTACTACTATACTATGTATTCCAATAATATCTTGCGAAGGATTTTTCGGGCAGTTATAAAACGAATCAAAATAACATACTACAAAATGGTACCGACATGTAAAGAATTCTCATAGAATAGACCACGGCAATATATTATACATCCATCTTTACCTTATACATATTACTAAACATTACAATATATTTGACGCTATTTTAGTCAATATAGTATTAATTCTTACCCAATTAAATATTTTACTTCTTCTTACTCTAACCCCACCTAAGTACGGTCGGTTCCATTCTCTCCTATCAGATGTCATCTCAGTATTCACACCTATTATACACATAACATTTTTCACAAAATCCATCCACACCATTTTCGGTCTTCTTCTACTCCTACATCCATCAACTTTCATAACCAAAACTCTTCTAGTTATATGACTTTCATCTCTCCACATAACATGCGCGCACCATGCTAACATATTACTTCTCAACTTTTCTGTTACTGGTGCTATTTTAAAACTTCCTCTGATGTATTAATTCTGAATCCTATCCTAGTTACACCACCCATCCATCTTAACATTCGTATCTCTGCCACACGTAATCTTCTCTCATCCGTCTCAACCCAGCACTCAGATCCATATAACACATTACATTACCCTTTAAATGACCATCTTAAAGTGAAAAAACTCTTACGTAATATCTATGTCTAAAGAACTGTACACACTTATAGCCATTCATGTGGCAATATTATACCGATGCTAAGCAGGGGCTGGCCACTACTTCAATAATAAATATGACGCAGTTTTCGACGCAAAGATGTTTCAACTCTTTGAAATAGAACCATATACATAAACTGCAAAGTATCGATTTAACATGATCGCCCTAATCACTAATAGTAAGGTAAGGTACATTTTTTAGTTGGATGGAAGCCAAAAAACTAACAAACTCCACAACGATGTTAACCTACTTAAGCTTGGGAAGTGGTTTTTACGGTAATTCTTCGTTAACAGCGCCTCATACATACTTTGAAGTAAAACTTCTTATGACACGGTAGGGAACGATTTTGGTTACGCGTTAATTAAGCAGGCATGTATTTGTGTGTATGTATGTGTAATAACCTGTCTCTAATAGTATAAAAAAATGAATAAATGTATAGTTTATGAGCATTCACATATTATTTAACACATATAAATTTGAAAATAGTACCGCATTGTGAAAATTGCCAATTTGATGTGATAGTATTATAACCCTTACCAATATTCTTATATATATTCACCAAATGTATTAATATACAATAATAAATATTTGGGTACTCTTTAGTAATATCACATAGTATTAAGAATCTAGAAATACCGCATTTCAGAACTTATTATTTACATGCCATCAAAAATAGCACAGAAATCAGATCATACATGTTAGTTCGGGATTTTTTTTTATTTTCGAACTTACTACGCTATTGACTTAGCAAGGTCTTAACAGCTTCACCGGACTACGAGTTCGGAACGCGAAATGATTACACAAAGCAAGTTGCAAAGGCACTAATAAGTTACATACGTGACGTTTTAATGGTGGCGCAGCACTATCTACTTATACTTACATATATAACAATACTCATTTGATAAATACACCAAAGAAAAAAAACAGATAATAAACAAGCAATATAAAATGCGAATCGAATAGGTTTAGTCCGATATTATTACTACAATATACATCCATTTCGGCTTATAAAATGCCTTCAACAATATCCTGCGGCAAGCGTAGAGGCGGGTCATAAATCATTCTTCAGGTACTGAGGCGTGTTATCTGTGAATTATACGTTGTAGGTATACAAGACTTATGTGTTCAGAGGAATTATATATTATTACAATCTCTGTGCTATTTACTCTGTCCTACTTTTTACACTAGTGTTGATATATGAGCAATATCTGATTAAATTTCACATGATGAGGAATATGGTAATACAATAAAAGAAGGAAGCAAGTTGTTTGGATTTGTTTTGACAGGTCATAATAGAAGCCAAATTTTTGGTCAAGCGGACTGTGTGCTTAATCATTATTGAGCAGTAAATAAAATACTTTATTCAATTTAGACCCTAAGAAGGCATTTATAAAGGTCAAAACTACCATTCGTTTGGAAAACCACTCAGTTATCAAGAGAAACCGGCAATAAATTCGATTTGGTTTATCCTATAAATATTTTTAGAAACATAGATAGTTATATTCGTTTTAATGACCGCACAGAAAGGGGCCTTTCCAGACGAATCCTTCGTTCGTATATTGATCCACTCTGTAATAGTCTTTAGCCATTAAATCCACTTGACATGGTGCTTGAACTCGTTATGCGGCAAATTGGTAACATGCTTTGAGACTTTGCTATAAAAACTAACACTATTACCTAAAAACCTGTTACTGGTCGTAGTGAGCCTGAGACATGGAATGACCAATTTGTTATTGCTTCTATTATTTCAATTATGTTGGTCTTTTACTAAATCCAGCTTATTTAAGTCTTTGCGGAAATATATTAGATTATAAAGAATACATATGTAATAATGTGGTCAGATTAATGTTTGTCAAAACAAATTAGTTAAAATATAGAAGTCTGTTTTGTGTTATGGTCCCATTGGTGAATATAAAAATCAGTTTAGACGTTACTTATACTAGTATATACCTTAAATTATACCCGTAACTCTACCCAGTATTTTACAAAGACCACAGTGGAATACAAATAAGCAGTTCCATAATTTTGGTCTAAATACACAATAAGAGTAACGCAATAAAGGCTACAAAAACGTTGGTTTAAATAAAGATTTTTTAAGCTATTCCAACTTATTGCTCCACGCCACTTTCTTTCTAGAGTTTAGCGTCTAGTTTAGAGTTACTTCATCTATATTGGCCTGAGTATCAGAAGAAAGATAATGTTTCGTTTAGAGAATTGACGATTTTGGATTACTTTGAGAAATTTACTTGTAATCGCCACTTTCTACGCTTCTACAACGTCTAAACGTTCCCTCATCTAAGAAGAACATACTAACACTTTAAGACCAAAAAACGACGTAATTGCTGTAAGTGGCTGATAACAAATGTGTTCCATTATTGGAAACTGCCTTTTTCGAACTGTCTGCGCTATTGGCCTGCCATGCCTATACAGCTTCGCCGGACTAGTAAGGCGAGCGCTTAAGGCAATCAACCGATTTTATTTAGCAACCAGCTTAAGTTCTGCAACATCGCGTCTCTAACCAAGCTAAGCTAACATATACGAATTAGTGAGATACACATGTGTACCAAGAATGTGTATGTACCAAGCCTGTTGGAAACTACTTTATTATTTTGTGCTTTTGTCACTATATTTCCTCGGACTAATAGTATACTCATAAATTACGGTAACACTTGACCTTTATAGAAAACAATCTCTTGAAACGCCCTACCTACAACAATATATTACTTGACAGACTGTATAAGCCGACGTTAAAAAGGTGCGGATCGAATCGGAAGGCCCTCCTCGCCTTGACCCGATAAACCTTGAAGGTAACAAAAGAAATTCTTTCATAAAGAGAAATTATTATAAATGCTTTGAAACACAATAGGGTTTAGTTCAAATATATAATGAACTAGCCGTGCCCGTGCGACAGACATTTCTAAAAATGATTGAACTGTATTTTAATACATACTCCTAGACACCTGCTGTTTTTTTACAAAATTCCAAACAATACAGACACGTTAGATTTACATTCATATTATATACAGTATAGATAAGACATTGCCATTCAAGAACAAAGGTATGCCGATACAAATCTTATCGTAATGAGTAATCTGTGAGAGTATTGCAACTATGTAACCAGTCATGCTGTATAAAAATCCAGTGTCATAATGTTTGGCCACGATGAACTCCGAAACTACTCAACCGACCTTCATGACAGTTGGCATTTATGTATAATTTGGTCCAACTTGAGAGATAGGAATTTTATATTTTGATTAATGGCCTCAATATTTTTTTAATACAAAATAAATGATTGTCAATGTTGATTATTGTTATTAATTATAAGTTTCATCAATCTCGAACAGATGGCGCTTTATATTAGTTTGTTGACAGAAAACTATAGGACCGACTGTTATAGATATCCCATAGATGTCGCTACGTTTCTGTTCTTTACCCCGACAATTTTTAGGCAGACTCATTACCTCATAATACCAAATACTATATCATAACTTTAATTTAAAAGGTAACAACTGACCCGCAGCGACGCGTGGCCCCATCAGTTAGTCACTTTAAAAATATAATCAAATTAAGAACCTCCTCCTTTTTGAAGTCTGTTAAAGAGTCAATATTTTAGTAATTATTTGCTAGTTAATAAAAAAATAAAATAAAGCCTATTTTCCATGCCCAACAATTATAGTCCAGTTACTTATCCGTCCAAAAAATTGGTAGTTTAGACCAATATTTTGCCCACAATGGCATAATTAATCCATTCTAGTCCAGGGGTTCCCAAACTTTTTTTATTCCGCGGCGCACTTTCAAATTTGGTATTGTGTCACGGCGCCCTAATCTAACTAGCTGGTCGAAATACATACAATCGATTGAAATACGTACAATGATAGTAGTTCTACAGGCACATATATTAAAACATTCATTATATGGAGCTGTGTGTTGGGAATTTAATGGTTTAAGTTGTACCCACGAATAACTAAGTTACCGGAGAAAGGTTAAGAGGAGGGTCTCATCGCCCGTTTTTATTTTGTACTCACACTTTGGGAACCTCTGTTCTAGGCAACACATCCTAAAGCATAAGGTCTCATACGTTAAGACGTTTAGGCAGCGCGCATTATCAAAACAAATGGCATTCCGTGTATTTGATAGGTGGTAGAGCTACGCTGAATCTATTACTGGTGTCAGCATGAATGAGTCGGCTCGCCCAGGGTAGTACCACCCTCTCACAGGAAACCGACGTGAAGTAACAGTGCTTGCATTGATGCGTTTCGTTCGGTCAGTGAAAGCGCCGGAGGACCACCGCCCCTACCCTTCCCCCTTTCCTTCCTTCTCCTCTCCCTAAACACAGGATGGCAACGCCGCAAGTCCCAACTCCCCTGGTGTTGCAAGGGTCTATGGACAGTTGTGATCGTTTAACATCAGGTGACCCACCTGATCTTTTGCATCTTATGATATATATATATATAAAAATAAAATAAAAATTGTGAACATATAACTACTTTTCTAACGCGGCGTTTGTAATGTGTTCCATTAGTGATTAATCTGCCACAACGTTTCTTTAAGACCTTTGCTAGTCTTACACACATTCTCGTATATCTTCTTTCTGTAAGCCTGGACATAATGAATCTGGACATAAAGTATTTGAACACAAAGCGTCTAAAGTAATCTAGTTAGATTCAGTTATAAAATAACTAAAAATATTGTAGATTGAATTAAGTCGGAATAACTTAGGGAGATTGAATCCCGTCGGAATAACTTGGGGAGGAATGAAATCGAATTTTAGATTAACGGATTTAATCTCGAAAAGGTCCAGTGAAGTAAAACTATCGTAACCTTATCACGAGAAGGACAAGTTATAAGAGTAAATTATATGCCCACGGGATGGTACGAAGTACTTTTCTGGCATTAATATATCAGACATGATATATTTTTCATTAAAGATTGATACCTTGATCCACCCAGGAGCTAAAATGCGTAGAAATTTCGTCGACAAGGGAATGGTGAATTGCTGTCAATAACATTTTGAATATCGGTTATGAAATACATGATCTATCTAGCTGTGCCCGCGACTGCGTCCGCCTGGAACCTTATGTAAAAAACAGTGATAAAGTCATCTGAAAGTATGTCCATTTACTTATCTACTTTTCTATCGTACTTACGCCGCGTCGTCATTAAAATTACAATAAGTTTTGATAAAGTGGACCGATTTTAATGAACCAAAGACTAAGTTATTCTCAAAAATATGCTTGTGATCTCAGTACTTTAGCAGAGATGCATGTTCATACAGACAGACATTTCTAAAAATGATTGAAATGTATTCTATTACTTATTCCTAGACACCTGCAACAACTTTGACACAACAACAATGAATAGGTATAACGCACATTGCTCATAGACATGAACGTGAACGTACATTGTTCGGTTAGTGAGAGCGCCGGAGACCCACCTCCCCTTCCCGCCCCATTTCCGTGCCCCTACCCCCAAACACAGACTGGCAACGTACCCCTGGTGTTGCTAGTGTCTATTGACGGCGGTGATCACTTAACATCAGGTGAACCACCTGTTCGTTTGCCTCCTATGATTTAAAAAAACATATAATACAGAAGATACAATTAAGAATGATAAAAAGAAACAAGAAAATAAAGTGGAACTAATATTATTTAATAACTCAATAAATTATGAAAGAAAAAAAAGACCATGAAGCTATTGATTTGCAAAATAGTTAGTGTTACTTGGTTCTAATAACCCAAAATACTTAGAATTGTACAAGTTAGAGGGAGCCGTGTAATGTAGTTAGCACAACGAATCATTACGTAGTATAAAACAAAGTCCCTTACCGCGTCTGTCTGTCTGTCTATTCGCGATAAACTTAAAAACTACAGAACGGATTTTCATGCGGTTTTCACCGGTGGATAGAGTAATTGTTGAGGAACGTTTTAGTATATAATTTGTCAAGGATTTTTTCATAATCAGGACGGGACAACGTATGCCGGGCCCGCTAGTTAATATACCGTTAAATTAAATAATATTTCTAAATTTTATCATTAATACTCGTACAGATATAGATAAAAATTGTATTACGCTGCTCGTAAATAAATAAAAATGTGGGTGTACCCTTATGACCACATCATAGAAGTGAAACCCCACGATTGGTGACGTCCGGAGACGAGTAATGCGTTACCGACCCGAAGGTGACGGTTCATTTTCTCTTGCTCTTATATTTAGTAATAAATTTTTATTAAGTTCTATTCCTAAAACTGCACCCTATAAATTTGACTACGTCATCAACTTTACTCGTTTACGAAGGCATAATTTACTTTGGTTATGAAAATTGGATATTCTTCCAAGGGATATTAATAAGCATCACTAGCCAGATTGTCATTAAAAAAAACCTTATAAATAAATCCATCTAAAAATGTATATTTATAAAATAGTAGGCTTTACCAGCGACTTCGTGTGGAATAGCTAATTTGCGCTAACGCTAACACGCAGCGGAATCTCTCAAGAGGAAAAAAAAACGATTTTCAAACATTCTTAATTGGTGCTCCGCTCCTATCGGTCTTAGCGTTATAGTATATAGCATATAACCTTCCTCGATAAATGAGCTATATGACACTGAAATAATTTTTCAAATCGGACCAGTTGTTCCTGAGATTACCCCCTACAACATCTCGAACTCACAACGTCACAAGCTCACAAACTCACAAACTTTACCTCTTTATAATATTAGTATAGATAGTATACACAAGGTTTTGCACGCGGCTTGGCTTAAGTTAATTTGGATTTAACCTATCCTATCCTTTGTGTACAGTATTCTGGATGTTATGTACCCTATATTCTTTTCTGTACTCCTTGCAATGTGTAGGCAAAATGTCGTGACGATCAGTTGCCTAGTTAAGTTCTGAAAGCGTAACAAACAAACACACATTTTGCATTTAATTGTTGACAAACCCTAAATTTTATTTCATGTAGAAGGTTTTTGTGCTACCCATTTTACTATAAGTCACCTTGTAACTTATATGACGCTATAACACATCAATTTCTCTACTGTTGAATAGATTTCCAAGAACATATTGAAACTGCATAATTTAGACCATTTACCAGCGACAGCATATGTCTAACTTCAAGGTTTTTTTTATTATCAGGGCGGGACAACGTCCGCCGTACCCGCTAGTTTTGTATATATCTTTAAATGTTCACAATATTTGGTAACTGTGCTCATACAAAACAGTGTACAAGACGTAGGAGGCAGGGACCCTTTTTATCTGTGGAAATGTAACGAAAAGAAATTCTTCTTTACTATTTACACAAATAATATATTTTTACGAAAGCATGTGGTATCGGTAAAATGATTAGATTATAGAAGTAGTTATTTCCTTAACGTATTGACCCGTTATTTTACATGCATCATGCCACCGCGGCATACAACTATTGCATTTTAACATATTTTCTAACAACATGGCGCCTAGCGTGCCGCTTTAATTAGGTGTCAGGCCGTATCAACCGGGCTCTATAGATTTTCGACAGAATACCGACCTTTCAGCTGGCAGAATAAATTACTACGAAAGTTCAGTCGCCTTTATCGGTTTTGTAGTCCGGATACCCTTTTAAACGAAACCGTAAATCACGTTATGTGCCTTATATAGCAAGGTACAAGTTGACATAATATATAACATAGTCGTTTTATTTTTTAACTCCAACGGGACCAAGAATCGCCGATAAATTAAATTTACGTTTCATTGTATTTATAGTTCACTAGGCGATGTTAACTAGTAGATTTATTTATTACTATCTTCTGCCCGCGACATACGCGGGCGTGGAATAGTTACACCTTGGGTTAAGGCTAACATTATTAGGATATTACTAGGATATTGAAACATTCTTCATTGGTGCTCCGCTCCTATTAGTTTTAGCGTGATGATATGTAGCCTGTTCCAATCCAATCCAATCCAAATCCAATCCAATCCGAATCCAAATCGGATTCCAATAGTTCCTGAGGTTAGCGCGTTCAACCAAACAAACAAACCCTGCAGCCTTATAATAATAGTATAGATTACTACTCTTCTCTCCTACTTAACTCGACTCGTCAATTGGAATTGCAATAACTTTTGATAGAGTGGACCAATTTTAATGAACTAAAGAGTAAGTTATTCTCAAAGATATGGTTTATGATTTTCTTGGTTTTGTGGCTTTGATGCCGCACATTTAGTAGCGTGGTCCGGCGGCCCGCTACGACGTCACTCTGTCTTGTCCGGACCATTATTAGATCAAAAATATAATAAATATATACAAAATTAGAAGTGCATTATTTATCACCACACACACTAGCAACTACAGCTAAAGTTTTATTTTGATCCCAGTACTTTAGCAGTGATGCTTGTTCATACAAACAGACAGACAGACATTTCTAAAAATGACCTGGAACATTTTTTTTACGAAAATCTAAAAAATGCAGACGCGTTATATTTATATTCTTATTATGTGTATAGATTAACTAAATTTCTCGCAGGCTCTATAGAGATCTGAACTACCACTCGGTAAAAGTACTTCTATTCCGGATGGAAAGTATCCTGTGTCTTTTTTGTACCCCTGACAATGTGCATGTCAAATTTTAAGACAATCGGTTGACTAGTTAAGATGTAAACGCGCAACAAACACACAAACTCACATTCGAACGAAGCGAACAAATACTGTAATCTTATTTCCTTGTATACAATAAAGGAAGTAATAAAAAAAAAGTCGAGGCAGTCAATGAAATAAATGTTTGCTTATTTCATATTAATTATAGTGTGAGTGACAATATTTAAATTTCAGACTTTGTTTATTGAAATTATTGACATTAGTGTGGTTTCCATATCTGTTGGCGCTCGGAGCAATAATCATTACATAGTACAAAACAAAGTCCCCTACCGCGTCTGTCTGTCTGTCTGTTCGCGATAAACTCAAAAACTACTGAACGGATCTTTATGCGGTTTTCACCAGTGGATAAAGTGATTCACGAGGAACGTTTTGGTATATAATTTGTCTAGGATTTTTTTATAATCAGGGCGGGACAACGTCTGCCGGGCCCGCTAGTTATATAAATTTTTATAAAGTCTATTAATCAATCAAACGTATGATGAGCTGCAAAATATCAATATTACATGTACACTGGCTCCTAGACTACACGCCGCTAGTCTGACGCAAGCCGCGCAAGCGCAATACGGCCTTGCATGCTTACGTATTATAGTGACGCGGAATTATAAATTTATCTCCTGTCAGAAATACCGCTCAACGCGCCTAATGAAGTTTTCACTTCAAAACTCTTTACGTATATAATATACGATTGGAACAACGGCGATGACGATCTCACAAACGGTTGAACTGATTTTGAAGAGACTTTTATCTGCAGATAGAGAATCATTCATAGTGATATTATTAAATATTTTCTATACATATAATAAGAATGTAAATGTAACGTGTCTATAGATTTTCGAATTTCGTGAAAAAAATTGTTGCAGGTGTCTAGGAATAAGTAATTGAACACATTTCAATCATTTTCTGAAATGTCTGTCTGTCTGTCTGTCTGTTTGTATGAACACGCATCACTGCAAAAGTACTGGGTTCACAATAAAACCTCATATAATATAATTATAAAGCATATCTTCGGCAGTAACTTAGTCTTTATTTCTTTATACTTCATCTTCACTCTATCAAAAGTTATTGTAATTTTAATGGCGCCGTGACTTAAGTATGAGAGAAAGGTAGATAAGCTGATGTACCAAATACGTTCAGATGACTTTATTAGTTAGTATTTTGTACATCAGTCTCCACGTGGACGAAGTCGCGGGCACAGCTAGTATTAAATATTATTATACCTTTCCACGGGGCCAAAGTAGTAAGAAATAACTTTAGCAAAGATAACTCGAGTGTCAAAATCAAAATTAAAAAGATCTCCAATGAGTCTAGATAGCAGATTAGCTAACACAAATTAATTCTGTGATAAAAAAAAATTCCAAATTTATTGTGTAAATACATCTGAATCATGTTAAAAGGCATGATAAGGATAAATTACAGTTTATCTAGTGCTGAATCGTGCATTCTCGTAGCGTGAGTCGACCCCGAAAGACCTCGTCCACAAAATTAATGACTGCCTCTTTGTTGTTCAGGATTAATGACGGTTTTTTTTTTGAAGGAAGACAATTTTGTCAGCTTAATCAGCCCCTTCAAATATTTGAAACATTTTGAGTGTGAAAATAAAATGAGGTTTTTTTTTTGCTTTTTTGAATAATTTTTACCAATTTATTTTTCTTTATGGCGCAATAACTTATTGTAATCAATATATATATATACATTCAAATACAATATGGTCTAGAGTAAATTTGGCCGAATGGTGAGGATAGAAGAGTCGTTGGATTTAATATTTCGGAAGACTAATGAACTAAGAAAATGATTAAATCGGAGAGTTAGAGACTATATACGATGATACTAAATTAAGACGTTGTTCTGGAGATAAGAGAGGATGAAGTAAGAAATGCTATGAATGGTATGAAGAACGGAAAAGTCGTTGCTACTGAAGTATGGAAGGTTTTAAAAATAGACTGGTGGATGTGGCTGGCTTTGTTTTTAATAATACTTTGCAGGAGAAAGCGATTCCAAAAGAATGGCGCAATAGCGTAATAGTTTTCATCTTTCAGAATAAGAATAATGTACAGACTGAATTATAAGAACTATTCGGAATAAAGTTCATGTCACATAGTATAAAGGTTTGGGAAAGGACGATATCGAAACGAATTATAGAGACTGAAGTGACGCATTATAATTACGATGTACGGCAACAGACGCCATTTTGGCATTTTGCTAACTGTGCGAAGAATACAAACGTGTACATAAGAACTTACATATGGTGTTTGTTGATTTGAAGAAAGTATATGAGCGACTACCCTGAGACGTTCTGTGGTTGACTCTGAAAAAGATAAGAGTGCCTCAGGAGGAGTTTATAACTTACTTGTTCTATATACAGTCAAGCTAGTACACACTTTAGGCTCCTGAGACTCTTCCTGAGGAGTTACCGATAATGTGGACGTTTGCTAACACCAAGGATCAGCTTTTCGGGTGCACTAACACCAGACATACAGGAGGAGGTACCCTAATAATGTATGCCGTTTGCCTATGATATTGTTCCAGTTACCAAAAAAGTACTGTGGTGAGTAGACTAGAAAAATTGTGGCGGAAAACTGAAGAATCATAGACTGAAGATTAGCAGGACAGAAAGTAAACACGTGTTCTGTAACTTCCGAGTCCATGCTTTTTCTCTCATATAGCCTTAAACGGTGTATCCTGATCAGCCTGCTCCAATTTTTAGATTATTGATCTAAAACAGCGGTGGTATGAACAAGGACGTAAGGAATAGGATAAATACAGGGTGGATGAAACAATTAATGTTGTCTGCGGTCGCTTGTGATCCAGTAATGCCTTTGAAATCCAAAGCAAAAATAATTAAAACTATTATAAGACCTCCTAATCCCGATACTAAATTAATAACATAAGTCAACTGTATAGCGCCTAAGATTCTAGTAGCATATACATATAAAATACAAACGCAAATTAAAAATTTATAAATGATATATTTATTATATAGCCTCCTATAAACGTAATCCACATTAGATATGCACTTTCAAATTCCGAGCAGCAAAAGCATTGCCCCAGTTCACAAAAATAGTAGATGTCGCTCGTACGCCCCGACTGTCTTTGAAGTTTCTTCTCACTTCTATGACTTTAAAAGCATTATGATAATAACACGCCAGCTTCGTTCGCATCGCTTAACACGCGAGCTGCCTGGAAATATTTTAAAGATGGGACAGAAGTTTTAGACAGATATTAAGTACGTTGGACGTGACGATTTATATTCGTTTTTGAAGTTTCTGCCTAAAGAATCCATAAGTCATTATATTACCTCTGATAGATTTAGTTAGTTTCAGGTTTTCAGCAATGAAACAACTTGCAGACTTTTAAACTTCACAATTTCATCCTTACAATTAGTATACTATGCGTGCCTTATTTGCGGCTCGTTTATCCATACATTTACATTTCCTATAATACATTTTACTTCATATTTTCAACGAATGTTCCGTACAATATTATTTATTTGTAGGAATAATAATAATAATGGCGGTTCTTTTCAAATTATTTTACATACATCAAACCTAAACATACATCGATTGTTATTTATAAAATATCACATTACACATAAAAGAACATTAAATAGCGAAAGGTAAATACATAAACATGGCAGCTTATCTGTCCGTAACAATCTTCAAGTTCAACTCACTCTCAACTACATATTTCCCCAACCATCCCATATCACCACAAACGCTATCCTCAAACAAGCCCATGTCGGTATGCCTCCGCTGCTTCACTTGAGAGTCAATCCAGCCAACATCAGATGAAATTGTAGTCAATATAATAAATAAAGCATAAAAAGTACACATCACAATGTACCGACCAGCATTATTTCTTGCAGAATATAGGTATAAAAATTTCCACACGCCCCACCCCAATGCCGCATGTTGCATGTTCAGATATTACTTTGTGAAATGTTCCCACGTTGACTCAAACAGAGCCATGTGCCGATACTAGTTACCTAATCGCGAGTTATTTCCACTCATTAATTCAATACTGACCGGTGTTTTGACCGCAATTCTAATAACCCTGAACATGATGGATGGCTACTTATATACAAAACAAAATTAGCATGTAAATTATACGTATAATATCAATTTCCCGCGACTACGTACGGGTTTTCTATGCAGTAATTATTTTCGTCGAGTTTTTGAAGTAAAACTTCTTTAGGCGCGACTAGGAGGTAAATGGACGACAATGCAACGGAAGTCCGTTACGGCAATATGGCGTCACGTTTCTGGATCATCTGGCTTTTAAATATTTTTGATTTTGTCAATAAATAGTTTATAAAACAATCAATCAAAATTTTAAAATAAAATATATTACATTGAATAATAATAAAAATCATGCAATAGAATTAATTATATATATAGGGGCGTGCGACCGTGCTGCCATCTGGTTTCAATGTAAGTAAGTAACAAATTAAATTAAAGCTCCATTATCTGTAGTGCCATCTATCAGCTACTCTTATAATGCCAAAAGTGGTTTTACTTCAATCGCTGTGACCGTTACACGCACTTATTTTTTTTTGGCGGGAGTTTAGTCTGTCATGTAGTGGATTTTATATTTTATTCATAATCTTGTGTTACTTGACTCTATATTGTGTAAAATTGACGGTGTTTTATGTAATATAGTCTGTTTATTGTGCGTAAGTGGAGCGAATGGAAAATAATACCACGGAGGATGAATTCTGCGATGCCACAAAAATGCCCTGGAAAGTTCTAAGAAGGCAGCCACCATCTTTTTTGGAATATTAACATTGAAAAAAAAAAAATAAAAAAAAAAAAAATTGACATTGAAATGATCGCAAGACACTTGTAATACTATTAACTACGGGACAATGGCAGTAATAACTTGGAAGATTGTTGCCAAAAATAAAGTTAAAAAAAAAAATATTTTTTCGACTCATTATTTACTGACTGACTTACTGGAAGAATAATTACGGATTTCTTCATACAAAATATCATCCTTTTTCACCAGTAGTTTGAACTGTGCAAACATTTAAATCAGTTTTAAGGTATGAACTATAATGGTGAACTACTTAGAAACAACAACAAAAAAGTATAAAAAACAATATTTTTTAAGTATTAGTATTGTTATTTACGAAATAGCTACTATCCACAGCCTACAAATAGTTATAATTAATATTTAGTGGCGTATCACTTATTTTCAATAACAGCACTGCAACGACGTGTCACTGATTCAATCAATTTCATACATTTTTCTAGGGGGATTGAATTACATGCCTCAACAAATGCTTCATATAGTTCGTTTTGACTGGTGTTACGTTTGTTTGAGACTTTCTTTTTAACAATATACCAGAGATTTTCTATCAGGTTTAAATCCAGACTATTTGCTGGCCAGTCTAAAACGGATATACGCTGTTCGCTAAGGAAACATTTGACGCTATTGACCGTGTGTTTAGAGTCATTGTCATGCTGAAAGATCCAGGTTACAGGCAAATGATCGTCCGAGTGGGGAATCAATGTGTGCTCTAAGATATTTTTGTATTGTGATTGATCCATTGTACCTTCAATCTTCCGAACGGGTCCAACTCCACATCCGGAAAAACACTCCCAAACTTTAAAGTTACCGCCACCGTGCTTGACTATACTTCTTGTGTATTTATAATTAAAAGCATTATTTACAGGAGCTCTAACATAGCGCTTCCCACCGGAATTTACCATATTTATTTTTGTTTTATCTGGAAATAACACTTTTTCTCCATTCTCGTACCGTCCAATGAACATATTTTTTAGCGAATAATAATCACTTCTCTCGGTGTTGCTTGGTAAGAAGCGGTACCTTTCGAAAGATTCTTCCAAACAACTTAGCTTCCACTAATCTTCAGCGTATCAGTCTTGACGAAATGTTTCTCGGGTTATCGGGCGAAAAAACTTCGTTTTTAATCTGGTTGGAGCCTTTATTTGGGTCGTTTTTAGCAACACGAACGATTAGCGTATCTTCTCTGGGTCTAAGAACATTTACGACAGTTCCATGAGTTTTATAATGATCAATTGCATTAAAAACTTTCTTAACAGAACAATTTTAATGCTCAGATATTCTTCTGTATACCCACTTATGATCTATACGTAAATTAACAATTATTTGCCTAGTTGACGCGTCACAACTTTTATTTTTGCCCATTATGAACACAATAAAATTCAGATTTAATTTTGAATTGCCGCCAAAATCATAGAAAAAGCCAAGAAAGAAATGTTATTCTCCAATTTCAAAAAAAGAACGAGCTATGGTTGCTTTTTTTTGGTGGCGTCCAAACGGCCAGTAATAGAAAATAACCTCCTACATGTGTAAGACTCATTTTGTAATTAAAAGTAAGATATGTTTTATATTTTATGTATTTAATGAGTTTTTTATTTGAGTGGATATATTATTGCGTTATTATTAATTATTGAATGTGTATATTTTTTACGAACATTTGTACGTTGAAGTTATACTTTCTTTATTCATAAGAAATGTTTCTAATTATATGACCACCACTGTATATATATATATATATTATTAATAGTGTTAGATGTATCTATGTGATAAAGTGTTTTAGGTCTTCAGTTTAGTTTACTCCTTTTTATTATTGTACTAGCGGGCCCGGCAGACGTTGTCCCGGCCTGATTATAAAAAAAATCCGTAACAAATTATATACCAAAACGTTCCTCATGAATCACTTAATCCACTGGCGGAAACCGCTTGAAAATCCGTTCAGTAGTTTTTGAATTTATCGCGAACAGACAGACAGACAGACGCGGTAGGGGATTTTGTTTTATACTATGTAATGATTATTGTTGTTGACTGTTGCTATATCTACATGTAAATAAATAAATAAATAAAACAAAATATAAAGGAGCTTACAAGTACTGTGAAAGCACCAAGATATTTGAATACTGACCCAAGGGCTTATGAGATTATTCTCAGAGTTTATACTCTGTGTGGTCCAACTGCATCGAAATAGCCTCGGTGTCGCTATCGCCACTGAACATGAATAAACAAGATCAATTTGAATTTTTTACACTAAAGTTTTATTATTCAGTCTAGTTTGACCTGTGTGTTTTCGTTCCACCATCGGCGCGCTCGTACGAAAGTTCCCAAACTTTGAGTTAGGTAAAATATACGAAATCAGCTATATAATCTTATATGTCAAGTTAAGATACATGTTAAAATAACACGAATTTCAGCATCTCCGATTTATATACAAAAACCATTAGAAAATTTATTTTAAAAAGCATAAATCTTTAAATTTAAAATTAAAATAATAATATCTTTATGTGTATTCATTGAACAGTGTCTGCCAAAGATTTTCACGTATCACTTTTAACAATCATACAAATTAATATTTCAATGTAACGGAGTTATATTGAATTTATAGCAAAAAATATTCATATTTGCTCACATAATATTTAGTCTATATACGCAGATAGCGTCGATTGTTAAAAGTTGAGTAAACTTTATCAACGCTATAGAATACCCAATGAGAAACAAATTCATAAAACAGAATTATTACAGTTTAATTAACTTGCCCATGTTACATTTTTGTAGCAAATACAATGTAATTAATTAAAAGCTTCAGAGATTATTCAATTTGAAATTAATTAAGTTGATATCTCTCTAGTGACTTGTAATTTTCTTTTATCTCAATGCGTTTTCTAAGGACACAAACGATTACCAGAACAATTCATTCATTAACGATATATAGAAAAACTGAATAATGAAGCTAATTCTATAATTCTTTTTATCTAAATATATTTCTAATATATTGACGAAATATAAATATTTCCTTAGGGTACAAAAATCGCAGAGACAATGCCGACTAAAGAATTTTGATACGACGGACATTGAAAATGATATATTTGTCTATATTTTGAAAATGTTCAGGCGAATAAATGTAATCATTACACAGTATAAAAGAAAGTCCCCTACCGCGTCTGTCTGTCTGTCTGTTCGCGATAAACTCGAAAACTACTGAACGGATTTTCAAGCGGTTTTTGATCAGTAGATAAAGTGATTCATGAGGAACGTTTTGGTATATAATTTGTCAAAGATTTGTTTATAATCAGGTCGAGACAACGTCTGCCGGGCCCGCTAGTAAATAATAAAACAAAGCATTATTATAATTCTGATATTATAAACGGCAGTCAAATTTAAATTATGATACCTTTTTACAATTTAGGCTAGAATAAGAGATTAAGGCAGCACCATTTAGTTTTGAATAAAAAAAATATAATAATTTAGTTTCCAAGTTTATATAACCCCGTTAAAGGCCCTTTGGGTCATAAGTGGGGAAAAGATCTATGACTTTGAGAATCGCAGTACAATAATAATCCTCATTCGAGGCAGGTGATTCTAAATAAGTGCCACGTCCTTACATATTGCCGCATTGCGACATTTCAATACTTATTCTGTTTTCTTCTATTCTTTACTTTTTGTATAGAACTCAAATAAAATGCTTTAAAGTTTATATATAATATATTAAAACATTACATTATATATATCAATGTATATTTCTGTCCATATATTTATAATATTTTTTTCAACATTTATGATATATCTTTATAATATAAACGTTCACTGGTCATGAATATAACGTAATTTTTTGTCTGTTTATATATTCGAATTTAAGTCAAAAACGGCTGAGCAAAAATTAAATTAAAATGTTATACACCGGATAAATATGTCATACCGAATTGATAAAGAATTGTTCATAAACTTTTAGAAATTGCATTTTGTTGATTTTTTTTTATGAAATATAGTACTTACATGAGAAGTACCTATATGCCTTTCCAAAAGTGATTAATAATGAAAATAATCATCATTATGTTTTACTAAAATAATGAGTCGAAAATAATTATCGCTTATAAACGAATACGAAGTTAAAACCATAATTCATCAGAAAAGGCGCCTATGATGAATGTCAGAACTTCCACCGGTTCGGTAAACTATCCGGTCATCGAGAAAAACCGACAAGAAGCACGATCGTATGTAACATAACACAATACCATTTTACGAACACACACAGTTAAGTCACATCCTAGTTCCTAACCTAATCTTGTTGAAATAAAATTCCTGGTTTTAGTACCCGGGCAATGTTTCGATGCTGTTATGGAATAGAAAACAGATATTACATATGAATATAAATACGTCAAAGGACTATAATTTTAACTCTGAACTTATACAATGGTAATGAAACTAGAAGATTCCAGAATTACATCCCCGATGTAATATTTCTTTGAGCACGGTGGGGGAACAAAATTGATTACAGTGTTATGTAAACTTTGTTACCGTTAAGTATATCTATATATATGAAATGTATAAAGATAAAAGTTATATAATTACGTTAATCTTTTAAAACTATATTCTTGAAACCAGACATGTATAACTAATTATATAACCCACAAAGCCACATATACAGGGAGACTGAATATTATATGATTGTACTTTTTGTGCGGGAAAGTCAAAAGGTATATTTAAGAAATATTAGTTTGAATATTCAAACAAAAAATTGTGGATTTTGATAACAGAGCTAGCTATAAACAATACCAATTCAGAAGACCTCAATTATAAATAAATAATAGTAAAAAAAAACTAAAAAAATACGTTTTTATAGGTAACCGAACAAAAAGCAGACAATAATTTTTAAATATGAAGTGTTCATGCTATTAGTTTACTGGTTTATCTTTATTTATATAATTCTTCTGTACGTTTGTATGTCCTGAGTTCCTTCTAAACAACTGAACCGATTTTGGTGAAATTTTTTTTTGTGTGTGTTTGTTGAATCGATGGCTGGTTTAGAGTCATATTTGGAACCAGTAGGGGACGCTGCGATCTGCTTCGAGGATTTTATTATTATCAGGATAGGACAACCTCTACCGAGCCCGCTAGTAATAGATAAAGTAAAAACATATTTACCTATTTAGAGTATAATTCATTAATCTACTATAAGTTATTTCAGTAAGTTAATAAAGATAGTTTTTGTGTCGACATGGGGTAAACATTTCACATTATCTCCTACGTACTTCTTTCTGAAGGATGCACGTAAATAATTCACATACCACACCCGCATATGGTTACGCATTACTGTTACAGCAAATTTGGAGCGCCTAGTACATATATCTCACAAAATAGATAGAATGTAGAGTACAACGTGAGTGAGCATTTACTCGTCGCTATCAAAAGACTAAATACCCGTGGAGGATTGGCAGCCGCAACTAGGGGCGAATTGGTAAACGAATATCACATAAAAGACTCTCTCGTTTAGATACCCTCTCATATCAAAGACGAAGTTAGGCAGATTAGTCGTAGTAAAGTTCTCAAGCCATTAAATAGTAATGTTATTTACACACCTGCTTCACCAGATAGGCCCAGGCACGGCCGTAGCTAGGAAGGGGGCATTGCGGGGCAATGCCCAACCTTGAAATCACAATGCCTTACTTTAAAAATAGCAAAAACTAAGATAAATTATTATAATCAAATTGTTTGTTCATAGTTCCAGATAAAAAAAATTGCAGCGATAGGTTTCTAAACTTTTCCGAACATACCACAGTTTGTGACATTCGAGAGCAGATCAATTGTGACATTTTTTTTACTTCCACCCTACTTCTAACCAATGCTGCCCTACCTCAAATTCGACTCTAGCTACAGCCCTGGGCTCAGGTAAAGCTTACATATCATAAATCCGTCAAAATTTTTCAGAGAAGAGTAACAAACTTAGCTGAACCGGAATTTTATACATAAAGATTTAATAATATTTTTTTATATACATATTTTAATATAAAAGTGCCGATACTGGATTCGATATTATGTTGGCATAAGTTATTAATCTGATTTAATAACAATAACGATGAAGAAGATATATATGGTTTATGTATTACACCAGATAAGGCCCCCGCGGCAGCGGCTCAAGCCTAGGTCCGTTCCCTCGGCGTGGAACCCTTGAGTGCGCTGTTCGCGCGATACAGTGACACAAAATCTTACATCACTGCGACAACATTACACATATCACCTCCACATACGTGCACGTATACACGCTTATACATGCAAGTGGAAGGGTTTTATTTTATTCCCTTATCAAACTGAAATAGTTTAGAAAATTATCCAATACGAAATATATATAAGAGTTCTTGAGGTATGTATGCTTGGTACACATATATGTTTCAACAACTCATATATGTATGAATAGTTAGCTTAGCTTAGGTTAGCTCAGATAGGTCCATTTCCTCCTTTTGGGGGGGGTTATTTTAAAAGGGGGGGGGGGGGGGGGGCCGGGGGGAAATCCAAAAGGGCCCCTCCCCGAAAGAGGAGGAGGGGGGGGGGGGGGGGGTTCCCCACCCCCCCGGGGGGGGGGGGGGGGGGGGGGGGGCTTCTGGGGGGGGGGAGGGGGGGGGGGGGGGGGGGGGGGGGGGGGGGGGGGGGGGGGGGGACCCGGTGGACCGGGGGGAAAAAAAAAAAAAAAAGGGAGGGGGGGGGGGGGGGGGGGGGGGGGGGGGGGGGGGGGGTCCCAAAAGATAGGTCAGGTCAAAACCGAGGCCTTAATGTTTCATGGGCCTCGACGGGGGCCACCTCCGGGGGCCCACATTTATGTGGAGGGTGTCCGGGTCAGGATGAGGACCCGGATGAAGTATCTGGGCCTCACCTTGGACGGACGCTGGCGGTTCGAGCCCCACTTTAAGGGGCTCGGACCGCGCATAGTCGAGGCGGCGGCGGCGCTCGGACGACTCCTGCTCAACCCGGGGGGGCTGGGTGCCGCCTGCCGGCGCCTCTACATGGGGGTTGTGCAGTCCATGGCCGCCTATGGGGCACCATTGTGGGCGGACGCCCTCAGCGCCACCAATATTCGTGCGCTGCGAGTCGCGCAGCGCACCGTGACGCTGAGGGTGATACGAGGTTATCGGACGGTGTCCTCGGCGGCGGCCATGGTGCTCGCCGGCTCCCTTCCTTGGGAGCTAGAGGCGGAGGTGCTTGCCGCCGTATATCAATATATGGCGGTCAAGAAACAGATGGGGGAGTCTCTAGCTACGTACGAGCCTCTAGGTACGGTAGAACGACTATCGACGCCGTCCACCCGGTTCTGCCGGATTGGTGTCGACGGAATTGGGGCTCCCTGACGTTCCGTCTGGTGCAGGTGCTAACCGGGCACGGATACTTGCACCGGATAGCTCGTAGGGAGCCAACCGCCGTATGCCATCAGTGCGGCGCTGATCCAGACACCGCGCAGCACACTCTTTCTGAGTGTACTGCGTGGGAGGAGCAGCGTCACACTGTGGCTGCGGCGGTAGGACAAGATCTCTCGCTGCCGAGCGTGGTTGCGGCCATGCTTGGCAGCGAGAATGTATGGAATATTGTGGCCTCCTTCTGCGAGGAAGTCGTCTCGCAGAAGGAGGCGGCGGAGAGGGTCCGCGAGGAGCACCCTCTGGGTGGTTGTCTCCGCCAACGGAGGACCGTCAGGAGGAGGCGGCAGTTCGATCGCCTCCTCCCGCTATCGTAGTCGGGCCTAGGGAAGATGGGCCGGTCGGGGGGACCCATCTTCCCCTTGCACATGTCCGGCGGATGGAGGAGACGGCCGGTAATCACATAGCCGTCTCCTTCCACAGAGGAGGCCTGGCGGCGCCTGTTTGACGCTGGGCCGTCCGCTTGGGGCGACACGATGAAGTCCAATGAGATCTCGTGTCGCCCCAACCAAAGCGGAAGGTAGGGAAGAAAGAAAAAAAAAATTGGTCAGGTCGCGAATTGCATGTATCAAGCAACAGCCCAAGCTGAGGTGTACCGTGCATCCTTGACCTAGTTGTCAAATAAAATCGGCTGAGTGCCTTAAGCGCTCGCCTTAGTAGTCCGGTGAAGCTGTTAAGTCCTTGCTAGGTCAATAGTGTAGTAAGTTCGAAAAAAAAGTTTGTATTAGCTTTTTCTTTCCAAAGGCTACCTTTTTTACGCCTAAACCTTTTTTAGGCGTACGTTGGATACAATATCTTCTATACATTTAATAACAATGTAAATTGAATGTATGTGTACTTATTACATTTTTGTGTAAAAAAATGTTGTATATCTAGGAATAAGTAATGTGATACATTTCAGTCATTTTTAGAAATGTCTGTCTGTCTGTTTGTTTGTGCACGCATGATTATTGAAGTTCTACGTTTACGATAATACCTAACCAAGAAATAAAGCATATCCTCGAGTCACATTTAGTTTTTTTAAATAAACACCGATTCACTCTATCAAAAGTTATTGTAATTTGAATGATTGTGCGAGTTAAGTACGAAATAAAAGTAAATAAAGATAAAAGTAACTAAGTATACTTAAGAAACGCAGACAAGGTGGTTTTTGTAGGCGGTAGAGCTATTATTGGTTTCATCATAAATGGGTCGGATCGCCCGGGGTACTACCACCCTCTCACAAAAAACCGACGTGAAGTAACAATACTTGCACTGTTGCGTTTCGTTCGGTCAGTGAGAGCGCCGGAAGACCACCTCCTCTCCCCTCCCAACTACACCGTTCCCCCTCCCACAAACACAGGCTGGTAGCGCACTTGCGACTCCCCTGGTGTTGCAAGTGTCTATGGACGGTGGTGATTATTAACATCAGGTGACCCACCTGCTCGTTTGCCTAAAGCCTAAATTCAAAGCAGTTAACTTCAAACAAACGTAAAGAATTTAAGAAACAGAACAGTGTAATAGAATCCTCGATCTAGACGTCCGACAATGTCAAGCGGGCGATTTGTAAAGTCGTCTGTCGGCCCTTTTAATTTGCATCTTGATAAATTACGAAGCTCCTTGAATACGAGATGCGTGTTTCCGCCTTTGTGTAACACAATTTAGCCGGGTACGCTTTTATATAACTACTAGTGTTCGCCTAGTGGTCGAACATCGACCATAATTCATTTTGACATTCAATAACACCAAAGAGAACAATAATTATTTCAGTGGTTTCATAAATTTACTAAAGATAAATTATTTATCAATTAATTATTAATGTATGTTATTAATTTACATAGTATATTATTATAAAATTAACCTACAAGTTAACCAGTTAGTTTCAAAGGGCATGTAAGGTATGAAACCTAAGTTATGGTAAAAATATTGAATGTAGGATGAAAAGAGGTAATTTTCGTTTACATGTGCGTATATGTTGTGTGTCATTTAAGCCGTAGAGTGAGTAGTGTATATTTTAATTAATTTAATGTGTTTTAATGCATTTATATAAAAATAGCTTTGAGCACTTCTTCTCCATATAAAGTTTAACTATGCCAAATTTGACGTTCATCCGTTCGCACAATTCGCTTAAAAAGGGGTTCAAAGTTTTCGCTTCACGTATTAATATATAGGATATTTTTTGATTATTTATATCCTAACATATTCGTCGACACATTTAGTGCGCTGTCCACCGCTTAGGATTTGGTCTTTAGAGCTTTCCCAAAGACCCAAAAACATTTTGTACTAGATCCTTATTCACTCCAACTTATTCCAGTAGTTCGAAAGACGGATTTTTGATTATTTATATCCTAACATATTCGTCGATACATTTAGTGCGCTGTCCACCGCTTAGGATTTGATCTTTAGAGCTTTCCCAAAGACCCAAAAACATTTTGTACTATCCTTATTCACTCCAACTTATTCCAGTAGTTCGAAAGACGGATTTTTGATTGTTTATATCCTAACATATTCGTCGATACATTTAGTGCGCTGTCCACCGCTTAAGATTTGATCTTTAGAGCTTTCCCAAAGACCCAAAGACATTTTGTACTATCCTTATTCACTCCAACTTATTACAGTAGTTCGAAAGACGATCCGCTTTTTGAACTAAAACGTCCGACTGACACTGACTTGGGATGAGCAAGTGATTTTACTCGTTTGTTTGTATGTTGAGCGTTCACACCTTAAATACTCAATCGATCATCATAAATTTTTGCATGCACATCTTGGATCCCGAAAACGTGTACTGTTCCCGATGAATAAACCATTTACAATAAGGCAAGCGATGTCGCGAGCAAAACCTAGTTCTGTATAAGTGTGGTTAAGTACTTTGCATAATTAAATTTAATCCAAATTTAAATTAATGCCTAATTCTTCAGCTTTACATATTTTCTATTACGTATTGTTCGTTTTTATTTCTTATTTTATTGTTAGCAACCAACCTTCTAGTAGATTATTACTATCATTGTCGAGTAGGTAATGCTATTACAAGTTTCACGCGATCGTTTCAATGTCCTGTCAATTATTTATCAATCAATGGTGGCTCCCTTGTCAGAAGTTGCCTGGGAGTTTTTGTGGCAAGTCAGAATCCATGCTTCTCGGTATTACGTCCCATTCACTTCACTTGTGCTCAATAACCAAACTATACTACGTAAAACATCGCCAATATTACACAATATGGAGCCAAAGAACATAAGGTTAACATTCCAAAATCCCGCCAAAAATTCCATTGTTGTTCGTCATAAGTCTAGATTATATTAACCACAAAAATCTTATAAGAGGCTAGCTTTACGTGCATTAGCGAAAAAGTTATGTGTAATTTGGGCTACAAATTCAACATCAAAAATATATGTAAATACATGATGGTTTCACATCTGTCCATGTTTGTTTTGGAATTGTTTTTAAAGCGGTAACAGGGTATTAAAGCGCTTACGAGCGCTAAATCGTTTAAACCGTCTACCGGGACAACATATTGCAAGCTCCGGAGTTTTTGTAATAAATTTTAATTTTTTGTTTTGTTTGTTTAGTAAAAATCTTATTTACCTTTTTTGCCCAAGCTTGGGAAAATGTTTTGGAATCATTACGGCAAGTAACATTTTAAAAGTCACTTATATAGACAATCTCTGGATGAGAATGGACAATAACCGTCTGTATATTGATCTCTTAAGTACATTAATGTGTCTAATGATATACAGCATACACTGAAATTATTAAACGGTATGGATTTATAAGAAGAAGATATTTGAGAACGAATTAAGTACGAGCAGATAATTTGACATGGTACGGAGTCTCGCGGTCCGAGAACTTGTTAGCCATTCAACGAGGAAAACCGAACTGTGAATGCCTACGTTGTTAAGGGACCACATACCATGCGTCTCTGTTACCTAGTCAGTGTAGTACGATACAATCATATTTTAAAAGAGACCTACTAACTATCTGCTAGGAATTGTTCACCTTTTTTCCGTACAAATTTTCAGATATTTTCTTTCATAAAGACCTTAGTATTGAAAATTATACACGCAACCAAAAAAAATGTGTGGTTTAATGAAACCACGATGCAAGTGAAACTTTTTTTCGGATCGCAGGCGTTTAACTGAACATTTTCGGAGAAATATTAGATTTAGGATATTAAAATCGCGTTTTTAATCTCAACTTAATAATTGGAAATGCTAAATCCACAGTAGATAAGCTATCCAAGTATAAATATTCATTTCAACCTGGGTGTTAGAGTAAGTAATACAGAATAAATTATTGTTCCGACCGATTTTGGCCACGGCGACCAAGCGGTCAGATGTGCGGGATATATTAGGGTGCACAAGTGTGCGTACACAAGACACATGCGTACATACTCGACCTTGTTCTTCTCGACCCAGTGGAATGGGGACCGTTACGACCGGAGAAGGGCTCAGACAGATGGTACAGTATCATGGTGAGAAAGTTACAAGGGGTCAGTACTATCACGCACTCCTTTAATCGCCTTTTACGATACCCACGGGAAGATATGAGGTGGTGCTATTCTACTTTGGCGGCAGAATAAATACAATTATCCAGTTTCAATAATTGAATCATTAAATCGAGCCATGGGTGCCGCTATATTGGCCATGGCTGCTCTCCCGGCCGCCTTTCACTTTACCCCTACTCCGCGGCCGGTTGTAATGCGACATGTGATAGATAAACGAATTTTAGGCGATGGAAAAAAGTTACACTTTAAAAAGAATTAGATAAATAGATGCAGACATTCTAAAATTAAAGGCGTATTTGTTTTGTAAGGATTTATTTAGGCTTGCCTACATTGAGAGGAATTAAAAATGAATACGTTTATAATTTGCGAGTGAAACTTGGGCGGAACTAGTTAGTCGATGAAATATCAAATAAAACCTTAATTTTCTCAGTGCTTAATGGTCTGCAAAATGTCTGCACTTATTTTAAATTGTCCTATCAGTTTTTTTTTCAGCAGCCGCGTGTCAAAGCGCTCGCGAACAGTAACTCGCTTTTATGCCCATTGGGACGATAAATTGTAAATTAGCTTTTAACCGGAGAATTGTAAACGAATTCCAACATTGAAGCAATTTATTTTTTTATAGAAAAATGTATGCGAACATTGTATACATACGTCGGTGGTTCTAAAACTTTTAATGTTAGGAATGCTTAACGAACGATAACTAAACCAAGGTTTTTATCTATGCTATATAGGTTATTAGCGTTTGAACACAACCACATCTGATCATAAATGCCGATGTGGTCTAAGATGCTAAACGGACCAAACCTAAAGGGACACTGGTTCTCAAATGCAGCTGCCGTGATACACCAACAAGTGCTTGGCGATAGATTTTCAACTCTTCCCTCTTGATTTTATAGTGTTGTTTTCCTTCACCAAAAGCTCGACGCGAGCTTCAAATACGCTATTAAATGAGCCATCGTTTTCGCAAAATTTATCAATGGGAAGTCACAACTATGAGCTTCTCTTCTACTGCAATATTTTAAATTCTGAACTGAACTGTCTACAACTGAATCGTCTTAAGGGATCAATCGTGAAGAAATGGTCAGAATTGATCAATATAAAAGGTGTTCACTTCCATGAAGACAACTCTAGAAAACACACATCGATAGCCACTAACCAGAAGCTCCAGGAGTTTCGTTGGGTACTCTTACGCATACATCGTATAGTCCACACATATTATCTGTTGTATTAATAATCTGTAATATTAATAGTGTTAGAAATGGAAACAATTATTGATTATAAAAAAAGGGGACTGGCCAATTTAGAATATAAACTGTTCAGAACACATTCTAACAACGAATCACTTTTTATATAACCGACACGAGTTCCGACAGAGCTACAGCACGTTACGACGGCCACCGAAAGACTGAGTCAACACCTTCTGGGCTCTTCTCGCTTGCTCTGGTGTAGAACGGGCGGGGAAACCGCTTCAGGGATACCCCTCTGGCGGTGGCATCTTCTCCGGTCGCTGCGACGGCCGGGTCATTGTTTTGCGAGGTATAATCTTGCGGATTATGCCTCTGTGGCGTTTTTATTCATCTTTTGTGATGAGTTGTCTGAGCTGGGGTCTAAACAGGATTTTCCGTCTTATAGTGGTACTCGGCGGTCTGCAGAGACTCTACGTTCCGGCGGTCGGGCGTGGAGGGGCGCTATCCCCCTAAGATGGGGGTGCGTCGACGCATCCGCCCTGCCGAACATCTTAGTAGCGAGGCGTGTCACAAACTCTTCTACGCTTTCTACACGGAGATCTCGCGCGATAGTCCTGTTTCAGACATAACGAGGCGCCGCGACTATTAGTCGTAGTACTGCGTTCTGAAACTGCTGTAGTTTATCTTGGGATGTCTTTGAGAGGCATCCGTACCAGACGGTGGCTGCGTAGGTAAGACGAGACCTAACGTATGTCTTGTATATACCTATTCTGGTACTAAGAGGCAGCCTTGACCCCATATGAGTCAACACGGCAAGCGCCGCCCCTTATAAACGCAGTCGCAGTATAACTAGCCGACATTTCATTTATTTCCAACAGTATACTGCCCGACATTTTATTTATTTCCAATAGTAGTATTAATAATCTATGTTGTAATAGACGTTACTGTCACTAGATGTCACTATTGTAAAGTTAATAAGGTTATGTACAATACCGTGACTATATACTACATACTAAAAAAGTTTGGGAGCTCCTGGCCTATACACTTCATCCCCTAGACCAGTTAGTATAGTATACAAAGAGGGGATGGAAGGCAGTTTATAAAAAAACGAAGCAGTCATAAGGACTGGCGACAGAAG